>JAUMHO010000012.1:2820867-2887720 GCA_032360965.1 Ulva armoricana
TGTGTATATATGGTAACCCAGGAGTCGGCAAAGCTGCCACCACCTAGGCCTGCACTTGCACCGCGGGGCAATTGCGTTTTCCCACATCCTATCAAATCACAGAGCAGTCACGACTGTAACACCTCGCTAGGCACCACACACATCCCTTCGCTAACCCAAAAATGCACAAACCGATAGCTACATTGTGGGCTGGTGTCATCTTGTCGGATCCCACATGCTACACAGGTTTGCACCTGCAGACGTGCAGTGTATATACGGACTCGCACGACATCTGCAGGCACTTGCAAAACAACCAATCATGCAAAGAAACCGGCTACGACACATGACAATAAGAGTTGTAATGTGTTTTATATTAATGCATGGTTTCCCTGCCGCTCTGCGTGTGCGGACCTGTCCATGCAGAATTGTGTCCGCCCCAATGGTCTATCACTTGTGCATCACCCTCAACGGTAGGTGTTCGAATCCCGCCACCAGCTTACGACCCCCTTGGTCGTGTCGACTGGACACCAGAGGCGGCGCCTCCCTCACCTCCTTGCTCGGCGTTGGCGGAGGGTGACATTCCGCGATGCGACAGCAGCGCCGACCGGCCTGCAGCGTGCTCTGGTACCTTTGCACAGGCGGCGCGCATGAGCTGACCTCCGTCGTGGAACACTCCAACTGGACCGCTAGATCATGCCGTTGTGGTTTCAATAGCAATGCCTCACGTATCACGGTTGCGTTTGCGATACTTGTCAATTTGAACAGTGCGACGCACGAGTGACCCACTGTTTCCGCTCTTGAAACCGATCGGTCGTAAATCCCTGTGCTGCTGCGATTGACAGTCAATTGAGAGTGATTGAACAACAAACAGTGTGGCTGTGCACAAGTACGAGCTTTCACATTTTGTGCCCATTGCCGGCCAGCTTAAGATAATGGCGAGAACCCAGGATTTGGCAGCTATCAAAATGGCTCCAACTCCAGACAGGTTGTATCCACACGGCTTGAAGAGTCTGTCACCGCAGAGCAAACGCATGGATGCAATCATCCAGGACTTGGGCCATGCACGAATTCAAGACTTCGAGGAGTCGAAGTATGTCAAGCCTGAATCCGTTTACTATGAGATTGGTGGGAAAGACAGGCGCTGGTGCGTACTTTTTGCGTGCTTTTATCGCACTTTCCCTTGGCGCAGCTGACTCTTGTGTGCAAACATTTGAAGGTTGCCACAACAGCGACTCAACAGCTAGAAAGTGCAAAGATTGCATCATCAACAATGAAAATTAACATGGCACTGAGCCCAGCCTGCACCAAGGGTTGCGGGACTTGCAGGGATGTGGTGGACAGTCATGATAGCATCGCAGTCGTGATCTACCACAAGGAGCTACGATCTCTCTTGCTTGTGAGGCAATTCCGCCCTGCGCTATATGCGACAAAGCTCCGTTCTGCGGCTACATCTGGGTCATCCTGCGACATTCCGCTGGCAGAGGGTTTCACATGCGAGCTTTGTGCTGGCTTAGTGGACAAGGAGAAGTGTATGAAAGAGATTGTGAAAGAAGAGATCCTGGAAGAGTGTGGATATGATGTTGATGTGAGCAGTATCACACACTTGACCACATACGCTGCTGGGGTTGGTATCCAGGGTGCATTCCAATCGCTGTTTTACACAGAAGTCAATGAAAGCATGAAGATCCAGGAGAGTGGTGGTTTGGAGGATCATGGCGAAAGGATAGAGGTACTAGCGTTACCGCTTGCCAATGTGGATGCATTTGTTACTGATTCAGACGTTGTGAAAACGTCTGGGGCGATGTTTGGGCTTTACTGGGCCAAAGCACAGGGCCTACCGTCAGAATAATGGTGTGCTGGCACAAATTTGCTGCTTCTGGTCCCTGAATTAAGAGTATCAAGGTTTCCCACTGGCCTGGGGCTTGCTCTGTGAGTCCCACTACAGTAATTGGTCCCAGAGTGAGTTGTCATGCCTTCGTCCTGGTTGGCTGCTCTGGACTGGTACACCCAGCATGCCGTTTGAGAGCCGCTCCATGCCGGCCTGCCCGTGCTGAATCATGCTCTCCAATCCGTCGCTGGCAGCAGCCTGTAATCGGCAGAGACCCTAGAGGGGGCCTCCTCCGCACAGGCTGGCCTCTGCACCGCTGCACGCCAACTGCCCCAGCGTACACCCACTACTCCCCCGGGCCCTGCTCCTCTGGTGACGATAAAACTCTTCCTCCTGCTCGCCCCCCCCCTTGGGCCAGTCTCCACACCAACCCCCTATCCATGCTTCCTTAACCTTGCAAGCCCACGACCCAGCTCCCGCAGCACCCCCTTGCAGGGGTGCCTTCATGGCAAAATGCCGCACGCATGGCTTAGTTGGCCGTCTGGCCATGCCACTAATCGCATGCGGTCGTGCAAGTAAGCAGGTACCTGGGTTCCTGTGTTGCTGGCAGATATACCTCGCGCAGACATCAAGATCAACCATGATCTAGAGTCTGGGCAGAAGCGATCGCTTCCTACTCTGTAGGCGTCCCTACAATATATTAAACTCTTCATTTTTCTTGTGCCTCCCGGCAGAAGTCAGGTAATTAATGTTTCCTGTGGTGGCATGGGGCCCCGACCGGGGCAGCCATGGTAAGCTGGACAGCGTATTCGATCTGTACACACACATGCATGCAAAAACCAGACCTCCGCACCTAACTTGCGGTGTCGACTTACATGTGCAATCGGGTGTTGCCGCCGTGTGCGGGGTTTATCAAGCAGGCACCGCACGTCGCTACGCGGCGCTAGTGTCTCAGGCTCGTTATGTGTGAATCACGGGTTGCTGGACTATACCCGCGAGCCTTACGACATGATCGCACCTTGTATGAGACCTGGTATGGTTCGTCACGTTTCCATAGGATCAGTTTTTAATGATCCCTATGCCCATCGCGCTTGTGCTGTGCCGAAGACATACTTTTTCTCCGTCGCGTCACTGGTTAAAACTATTGGTTCAAAGTTATTGTGATTGTACACAGCAATCTCTAAGCACATAATTCAATCATTTTCACGCGCTCTTCTTATGGGAAGATCGTTCTGTGTTCCACGAAAACGTGGTGCGCCCGATCATGCCCCGGCTCAGGCTGTGCAGCTCAAAGAAGACACACCTCCCAACAAGCAAATTGGCAAAGATGATACCAAACGGTATACGAGCACAGAAGAAGGTTTCTTGCGGGGCTCGAACTTGCCAAAGGATGGGTCGTGCGGTGACATAGCTTTCAAAGCGCTTTACACAAAACGCTCCAACAAGCGCCGGAACAATAAATCGTGGACAGGTACGAGCTAAAGCAACTGGTGAGCCGCTCAGTAAGTTTAGTTGATACGTTGTAATTAGATTGATCGATCACAGACGGATTCGTGCTCGTTCGACCGATCGACAGCCGTTTCCAAATTCAGCTGTTCAGCACCGAAGGCAAGGTCGTCTTTAAGGGAAATCAAAAGGAAGAAATAAACACAGACGATGTTCTTCAGGTATGAAATACATCATGCAGCCAAGCTTCACATGGTGTAGCAAGCCGAATGTGCACTCAACACAGGTTGTTAATACTGGTGTGTAGGCTGGAAACTGGGACATCGAGATCAGTGACGCCATTTCCCCGGAAAGCATTCATACCGGATCTTGCTATGTTAACGCCACTTCCTTACCATCCCAAGTTTCGCATGTGACCCCCATCATTCGATCAAAAGTCCAGGCTACATGCAGAGCTGCAACGGTGGCAGCAGCACACCCGCGAATGCCGGCACAGGACGGGGCTCTGGTCCTTCAGGAGGCGAGCGACTACCCTGCAAAAAGCAGGGTTGCCGTGGATGCTTTCCTTGCACGAAAGCTGCGTGAGCACCAGAAGCAAGGAGTGCAGTTCGTATACAACGTGCGCAACCGGTCCTGATCATGCAAGGCCGTGAATTTGGGGTGCTGATACATTCCTGCACGATCATAGTCGCAGCAATGGAGATGCAGGCTCTGAGTGGAAACGTTCGACTGTCTGCCGTGGATCAGGATACTGATCACTGCGACCGGGACGGTCAGGGGAGGCACAGTGGGTGTATCCTGGCTGATGAGATGGGCCTCGGCAAAACCGTTCAAGTACTGGCGACAAGTTGGGCAATGATGTGTGGAGGTGGACCCTCTGGGCGACCTCTGGTCCGTAAAATGCTGGTGGTGGCTCCGTCCAGGTACATGTCCATAGCGTCGCCAACTAGAAAGCTGCCATTTTCCTGGGTACAGCGCTCAGAAAAAAGCGCCATGCGCTCGTGTCACATATAATGCATGCCTTACCCAGAAGTCCGTCAAGCTCTTTGGAGCAGGCCATGCATGCAAACCATGACAGCACGGGGTCACACAGATGAAATTGTGATACAGTGTGATAAAGAATTGGGGCCAGGAAATCAAGAAATGGTTGGGCATGGAGAGGGCCGCCTACTTGGTGCTCCTGCCTGGGAAAGAAGCTGCCGGGCAGGTCTGCTGTCCAACCTGCCTTGTTCGATGCCACTACTCGTTTACAGCACTCCACACGGCTTTACCCAAGAGGCTCTGATGCTGCTGCAGCTGCGTGACACCTCAGATTAATTCAGGTCACAGCATTCAGGAGCGGTGTGAAGTGGAGGATCCTGATTGCCTCGTACGAGAACATCCGGAAGCACTGCGCCCTGCTGAAGGGGGCGGTCGACCTCCTCATCTGCGATGAGGGCCATCGCCTGAAGTCAAAGAATCTCAACTCTACAATGATGGCGCTTTTGGACCTGCGGTGCACCCGCACTGCCATCCTGACCGGCACACCTGTCCAGAACAACCTCTCTGAGTGTGCCCCGCAGGCGATTGTGGCCCACACAGCATTCACATGGTAGCCTTGAGTCCTTGTTATGTGCTCTCACTTGCCTGTGGCTGTTGGCCCTCTCGCCACTCACTGTTGGCATCAATAATTGCGGTTCTGGCTCACCAACCACTTTCAAAGTTTAGTGCTCGGGCTGAAAGCAGTGCTATGTTGCTTACGAGACTGGAATCTGCATCCTGACACTGCTTGCTGTGTAATACCACCCCAAAAGCCTACCCGGGCCGTTTAAAAACAGTGTAGTAGGCACTGAAAGGAAGCAGGCCATGGCCGCAGGTTCTACGCAATGATGTCATTCGTAAACCCAGGGCTCCTTGGCTTGCCCGCCGTGTTTCAGCGTGTCTTTGTGGGCCCCATTGAGGCAGCTCAAGATGCCGATGCAACCCCTGAACAGGCTGACGTCGGAGCCGCGCGAGCCGCCGAGTTGCAGCGGCGTATTGCACCCTTTATGCTGCGGCGCACTGCTGCCATCAACGAGCGCTATCTGCCGACGTGCGCCACCATCGTCGTCTTCTGCCGGCCGACGGCCGCGCAGCTTGCAGCGTACCGCCTCGAGCTCTACGGAGATGCCAACGGCAGTTGCCGCGGTGACCCGCTGGCGCTGCGGCGGCTGATGGGGGGCTCTGGCGTTGAAAGCGCGCAGGCGCTGTCCGTGATCTCGCGGCTGCGCCAGATTTGCAACCATGCGGCTTTTGCTGCCGCTGCTGAGGTCAGCTCTTCCACCCTTCCCGTCCCCCGCTGTCATGTGGGTTTGCATTCCTCATTGCCCGACACGCACTAGGGAACTACCCGCAGGCAAGCCTGGCTGTACGCAGATACCATCAAAGGCTGCCACAGGGCCGAAACGTTATGCATGCGTGACTGCTCTGTGTGCAATGTAGCCAAGGCACGGCATCGTGACCATGGTAGCTGCATCGGGCATGTGCGCATGCAGGAGGGGGACACTGGGAGCGCCCACCTGATGGAGGGACTAGATGGCAGCAGCGGCGAGGCGGGGTCGTGCAAGCTGCAGGCACTCCGGGGCATGGTCGAGGCTGCCAGCAGCAGGGGGGAACGCGTCGTGTGCGTGTCTACAAGCACCCGCATGCTGGACGCCGCACAGCGTGTGTGTGAGCGCCTTGGTGCGGCCTGCGCTCGAATAGACGGCAGCACGGCGCCGGCGGTTCGGCAGGATCGTGTGGACTCGTTCAACAGCCCGAATGGCCCCTGCCAGGTCCGCCTGACCTCGCAGTAGCCGCGCCTAATGCTCTTACTGTGCACAGTAGCAATTCTCAGTTGTGTCTGTCATCCACACATGCAGGCTCATGCATAAACATGCCACACCGGAAGATGCTCTCATCAGATGAGGGCCATGTTAAGGATCATGGCGGCTTCGCATATAATACCTCGCATGCATTGAACCTGACCCTCCTGAGATCTCGCAATGTGTCGGCTGTACACCCGGCATGTAGGGGCCGGTCAGACTTGGGCCTTGTAAGAGCGCTTTATGGGCGAACAATGCATGCCGTGCAGCCTCAACATACAACATGGCCCGCAACCGTTTCGTAGCGTGATGCCACATCAAACCCCGTCCTAATACACTTGATAATGGCTCTGATCGCCGGAAAGGCGTGTCGCCACGACATGGGGATGCTGCGTGCTCGCGTGCAAGAGCTGTTGTGCAGTCGCACCTAAGCAACGAAACATCTTGCACTGATATAGCCACATCTTTGTGTAGACTGCTTGGATTGCAGAAATAATTTCTTCCTCGGCTCCACAACCTTCCACACACTACTGTATGGGCCGTTCTTAAAGCGGTGCATAAGGCCATTCTTTTTTGCCTTTGAGGGTCTCAGCGCGAGATACGGGCCTTTAAAGTGTGCCCTCTCACAAGTAGTAAAGTAGGCCCCCAAGGTCAGCCAGGCCCAGCAGCCCCCAAACAGAACGATGCGCACACACCCTAGATGCTCACAGCAGCAGGAGGTGAGTGTTTGGCAGCCTTGATGGGTGCAGGAATTCTGCTGTGCTCAGTCATGTGTGCAACGCATGGAGGAGGTTACTTCAGCCGGAGATCTTACAAGGCTTGCAAATCTGGTCCCAAGGCTGGCCCAATGTGATGAGAATGCAGTTATGCAAACACAGTGTGCTTGGGCACTGTGTCTGGATTGTAAACAGTACATCACGGAATGAAACGTGTATGGTGCTCTGGCTGCGTGATCACCCCTTAAGCCACATGACCCTCCGCCACAACTACAGCTTTTCACATTCTAAACGTCTGAGTTGACCAACATATTTTCGAAACTTCCCAGCACGCGAGTTGCCCCGCATGTTGTGCTTGATCTGCGGCCGGGTGTTAATGGTATTCACTCCAACGCAGCCACTTCCCTGAAGCTGTTTTTACGCATACCGTGTGTCAAGCTGTTCAGGGTGGTTAACATGTGAGCTGCAGGAAAGCTCTTGACTCTCTGCCAGGTCTACAGCCCGCATGCAGGTCTTCTTATTGTCTACCAGAGCTGGTGGAGCTGGACTGAATCTCATTGGAGGCAGCCGCCTGGTACACACTCACAGTTTCCAATATTGTATGATTGCTCGTGCATTACTGCTGCAAATCTGTGTCCTTGTTAGCATACAACCTGCATACCCGTTGTGTTGCCGGTGCAGGTTCTCCTGGACTCAGACTGGAACCCCGCGATGGTGTGCTTCGTGTGTGATCGAACTGCCGGTGTGTGTTGTGAAGACAAAATGTGCTGTGTTCGTTCCGTGTTCAAACCGGTTGTGTGCAGGACCAGCAGGCCATGGCACGGATCTGGAGAGATGGCCAGAAGAAGCCGTGAGCTGCCCAGCGCTGCCAGTGGATTAATGGCAGTCCAACCAATGTGCATGAAGCGTCCATGCAGGACGCCGTGCATGCACGATTGCCTTGCAACCGAATGCCGGGAGGGTGAACCCGATCTCAACAAAATTTTGCATGCAGGTGTTACATCTACCGCTTGCTTGTGACAGGTCTTATCGATGAAAAGATCTTCCAGCGGCAGATGTACAAAGCCAGCCTGTCCGGCGTGGTCGGGGACGGCAGGGGCCCTCAGGGGCCGGCAGCCGGGAAAGCGTGGAAGCAGAATGGCGGCGCTGGCTTCTCCAAAGAAGAGCTGCGAAAACTTTTCTCCATGAACGAAGACACAGATTGCGACACGCGGGACGTGCTATCTGCGGGGAGTGAAGGTGCTGCATCGTGGACTGATGTGCAGACGTCCCTGAATGACCCCGTGCTCCAGGCTGCAGTGGAGGGAGCTCAAGTATCGTTTGCATGGCTAGAGGGTGTAAGAGGTGAAGGCGCAGATACTGTCATCACGGCTGCTGGATATGATGCTCTACCCTCAGTCCAGTGCCCTGGCGCCGCTTTGGCGAGCGTCAACGACGGTGCAGGAAGTAGACCAGGGAGATCTGATTATGGTGGTGGGGATGGGTGTGCGTCTGGAGACGGTGCTTGCAGCAGTGTGGAGAAAGTGCAGGCAGAAGGAGGCTCGCAGTGTACTGGTGACCTGGCTCAGGCGCTGCTGCTTGTGGACAGTGATGCTGATGATGTTGCCTGTGGGCATCCACGGGACCTAGTGCTCGACTCCGACTGATACGTCACGGCTGCGCATGGAATGCCAGCAAATGCAGTACAGCTGTCTAGATTCTTCAGATTGACTTTCATCACAGTGTTAAACTTGTTCTGTATTGGCCGGTCATTCTGAGGCCTGAAAACTTTCCAGGGGAACTGGATGTTCCAGAAATCTGGAAATCAGAAATTCACTTCAAGGCCAGCATGTACAGCACACCAGAGTCAGCCAGTGACGGTGAATATTCAACATCACAGAATAGCCAGGGAAGACATGTGGTGTGTTGGTCAGTTATCAATATTGCACAGTAGCATTCTCCAGTATACGCTGATCGCAGGCAGACACATTCCTTGGCAATCATGAGCACCATTCCTGCATGTATTATGCATAGTCACGAATAAAACTTACACCTTCAGGTACCACACATGCACAGCTCAGAGGTGAGCATATCCACAAAACACATCTCCAAAACAATATGTGCACATTAATGCAGAGTGTCAATCACAGAATTGATGCACGCAACCTATGTGTTCCAGGGCCTGATTCCACATGTCTTCCACTCAATACCTGACCTGAGGTTGCATGTCCACTGCACAAGAGGAAGAGCTCATAATTATACTGCAACGAGTTCCTTCCTCATCATCCTGTCGACCAAACTTATCATGCATCAGTGGGTCCACGTGCACGAGCACCACGGCTTCGCTGCATGGCAAGCAGACACATATCGCCACTGTGCAAAAGCGTTTAAAACTGTTTCACTCGGGCATCGGCCACATCCAACAGATCTTTACAAGCCGGAGGATACTCAACGGCCGGGAAGGAAGTCACAGAGCCTGTGAGCCATGCACGAAGGAAGGACCATTCCGGGAGGCAAAACCGCACGTACATAATACCCCTGCGGGCGGGTGCTAGCCTCTCAGAGCCGGCAAACCTCACTTGCGCAGGCATTTCATGCGCCTTATACGACCTCCATTAGAGACGGCAGCACAGGCATATATCTAGTGTGCACACGCCATCCTGCCAAGTTGGACTTGCTAATGCCGCCCAACGCCGACATCACGTGTACAAGGCATGATGCTGCTTAGCATCCTTACCCGATGAGACCATGAGATTACAGCTTGTACTGACACAGTACAGTCTGTGTGCCGCACTGATTCCCTGCTATTCATCGTGCTCGGTGGCCTCTTGCACATCTTCTTCTCTGACAAGCCGGTAGCCTCCCGTCGTAAACTTGACACAATTATACGCTACGTATATGATCATGGAGGCCAGCACAAAGAGCAATACGAGCTGTTCAATCCGGTCTTCGGGGTGCGAATGTTCGCCTTCCTCCATGTTAACCGTGCGCGTTTGTGCAGTGTTCCGCGCACTATCAGCGTGGTTCACGCCCCAAGTGCACTCTTTGCACCTGGTCGAATTATATTCGTTCAGCTTCACAACAAGGCAACCGCGCTACTCTGTGCGAATCGTGGGCGACTGTGCAACTGTGATCCGCAGCGTAGACCACGCGTCGTATGATGATGGCACTCCATGTCGACTTAACACCATGCATTCCATAAAAGTCTACAGCTGGGCAATACTGTGACGTGTGTAATCCTGTACACCACCTGCAGCTGCAGTTGGGACAAGCCGACATATCGATCTTTCAGTACATGGCACCGCTGGCCACGGCAGGAACCCGCGGCAGAGCAGACATGATCAGTGCTCTGCTAAAGCACGAAGGTCAACGCAGCAGTTGTGCCGGTCTGCTACATTTACAGCACCTGCTGCTGCAAGTGTTGCAAGTCCAGCATGCGTGTGTGCAACTCGACACTCAGCGCAACGAGCGATGCCACACCTGAGCACACGCAGGGTCAGTGCAATCACAAAATAACTGCTGTTACACCGCAGGGTAGCTGGTGAGAGCCGACATCCATGATGTCAACACTGCATCACTGTATCTGTTACTATCTGCTACTGAAATAACGCCTGGCAGCACGTGGGCTGCACTCTTCACTTGGCAATGTACCTCTTCATCTGCATCCGACTCAACATATGACGCCGCTCCCGTGGCCTCCATCCCCTCGTCCCCAAGCACCACCGCAACCGCACTGGTACTCTCACCCAGGGCCTCGCGCCGGAACCGCGCCCAGTCATCTGGCCCAGACTCTTGCAGCACCATCTGATACGCCTCCACTTCCTGCCACGACAATGCATCCCTCGCAGCCCCGCCTGCCCGACCCGGCCGCTTCCGATCCTTGCTGCCTTTCCTCCGTGCTGCGCTCCAGTCACCTTGAGCACCCTCCTTGCCACCCGCCGCCTCGTCACGAAACGTTGCATGTGTCTGATCCGCGCCTGGGGAGCCTGCCGCTTCCCTACAGGGCTCGGCCGATGCACCGCAGCCGAGCGCGCTGCCCAGCTCATGCAGCGCGCTCTCTGACACGCCCACCTCCGGCGCCCCCGCCCTCACCTCCACCAGACCATCTGACCCAGACTCTGCCGTACTCTCCACAGGAGGCTTCTTGGCACCTTGACCCGCTGCAGTCTCGACAAACGCATCGATTGCCGCCACCCACGGGATACAGGCCACCTCTTCCACAGATGATCCTCCATCTCCCCCCTGTCCCTGTGCCGCACCCTGCACATTTTGCACCTGCGATGCGATAAACGCGCACCAATCTACCTGGTGTGAGTGCGCGTGGCCTCCGGATTCATCGCCAGCCATGCGGGCCAGAGCATCGTCCACGAGCGAGCCGCTGACCCGATACACAGCTCCAAGAGTGTTTGCTTCAGCAACGGCCGCATAACGCTGGACTGACCCCTCCACTTCCAGCGGCTGCAGCAGCCGTCTCACGTGCCCGCGCATAACTCCCAAAGCAGCCGGCTGTAGCGGAGCCCTGACCACGTGGTGGCTGACGCGCAGGCAACACCGCACGCTGTGCTCAACTGCGCGTGCGAATGCATCCACGACAGACCCCATGTCTGCCAGCGTCACGGCTTCCATGACCCCCAACGATCCGGCCCACTCATACAGGGAGGGCGCAACATGCAGTCCTGGCGGGAATACTGAACCCCCAGGTGCATGCATGCAGACGGCGCCGCCTGTCGCCGCCACCCCGCCCAACTGCCGTACCAGTTCTGTAGCCAAGGCAGTCACGACAGTTGCTCCCGGTGCGGCGTGGCCGCCGACTTCCACAGCATGCAGGGCAGCGCGGCTGTTCGCGGCTAGCCCTAGCAGCTCCACGTGACACTTCGACGCCGCAGCCGCAGCTCGCACAGCATGCTCCAGCGTCGCCTCATGACCCACACCCGTTGTCCGCAGCATTGTCAGCAGCCAAGCCTCGAGAAGACTCCCTACCGCACCCACAGCCGCACCTGCAGCCGCCATGCCCACATCTTGAGCGAGCGCTGATTGCAACCCTGCCCGCTGAGCCCCCACCGTCCGCCCTTGCAGTGCCGCCCGCAGTGCCAGCTCAGCAGCCAGCTCCGGCGCCCCCGCAGCCTTCGCCATTTCACAAGCATGCATGAGAGACTCGTGGTCATGTCCCCCCGCCAGGGCCACATGGACGGCCTCGCCAAGGTTCCCTGCTGCAGCCACGACCTCCCCTCGCCACTGCAGTGCGGCTGTGCCACCCCCGGCGTGCAGCAGCTGCGCTGCGAGCTGCTCCCGCATACTGCGCAGCAGCTCAGCACCAGGCGACAGGTGCCGCTCCGCGACCGCAACAGCCTCCAGCAGAAGCCCGGCACGCCGGTAGGCCTGCACCGCCCCTTCAAAGTCGCGCGCGCTGCACAGGTATGCCACTGCGAGGTGCACCTCCCCGCATACCTCGAGCCGCGTAGCATGCAGCGCCACCACAGCGCGCCACACGGCCGGGCCAGCTGCAGCCGACATCGCCACAAAGTCCGCGTTGAGAGCATCTGCAGCCAGCACCGCGTCCAGCGCCGCCGGAACATCCCCGTGCAGCAGCAGATGCAGGCCAGCCCGGTGTGCCGAGCTGATCGCAGTCAGCCGGGTGCTGGCCGCAGATTTGCCGCTCGCGGCGGCCACGGCCGCCGCGCGCATGTCAACTGCCGCTGCGCCCTCCAGCGCCGCTCCAGCGTCGGCACTGCTGGGGCACGCGCCTGGCAGCCCAGTACCATAGCCACCAGGGGTGCCAGTGAGCACGGTCAGCCGCTCGTCCACATATCCACTCATGAGCGGCCCGCTCCCCAGTGCTGTTGCACGGGGCCGGTGGCGCGCACTGTCACTTGCCCGGACCCCCACAAAGCGAGATATCGTGCCTCCAACACCTAGCGCAGCCGGCTCCCCCCCACCACGAATGTCGCCCACCGCACGCGCCGCTGAGGTAGCGTCCCTACTACTTCTGGGCGACGCCCTCGTCGCCATGTCCACAGACGAAGCGGCAACGCTGCTCTGATGCCGAGAGTGCCACACCCGTTCACTTGCATCCTGCTCAAGCTCAGCATGCGCAGCAGCTGCGTCATGCTCTACACCCTCTGGCTGAGCACGCCCCTGCCGATCTTTGTCCAAATCAGATGCTTTGTCCACAGTCGGCCCGGAAATTGCCGCAGCTACCGCACCGTCATCCGGGCCACGTACCCCCAGATCACAGCTTGCCACGCAGCCATCAGCACCCTCCGGCCCTTCCCGCGTGGCCTGCGCTGGTGGCACTGCCGCTGCATGTGGTTCCAATACATCGGCCGTGGTGCGGACAATATCAGGCAGTGATGCTTCACGGGCCCCCGCCGATCCTGCTGCAGGCATCCTACATGAGTCCCCCTCAGCAGCAACATGGCTATCTGGCGCAGCACCTGGTGGTGCTTGTGCCGTCGTGCTGGGAGCCAGCATCGCAGCAGGCGCCACGCTCTGCTGAGATGCGTCTGGCTGTGCAGCCGGGGGCGAAGGCAGCTCAGCCAATGCAGCGGTGACAGGCCAGCCCCTCACGCTGCGGTCGGTGCATCCCGCCAGCACCCAACCCTGTGGCTGCGCCCTGGCATGCGCCCGCTCAACACCCACGTCTGCTGCAGAACCGCTGGGTGCAGTGAGTGTAGCTACAGCACACAGCATCACCGGCGATGCAGAGCCGCCGGCTCCCTGCAGGGCGCCACAGTACACAGCGGCCTCCGTGGGTGATGCGGATCGGCATGCTTCGGCTGACGTGGATGCTTCTGGAATATTCTGTGCGATGTTGATGCGCCATCGATGTACCATGTCCGAGCGCGCACTCGCAAATAGCAGCAGCTTCTGCCCAGGCTCTTGAGCTGACGGCGCGTCACTTGCAGCCTGTGTGGGAGCCGTTCCAGCCGCTGCCTGATCATCTTCTGCGTCTTGCGCTTCACGTGCAAGCTCACGAGAAGCCTCCCCTCCGGCCTCATCCAAGGCAGCAGTTTGTGCCCCGTGCTCCTTGCTGGAGTACGGTGAGAACAAGAGCGACGTAATGCTCTTCTGGACATCACTCAGCATGCACAGCACAGTCAGTGTGGCACCTCCACCATTCGGAAGGGCCTGGAATGACGCCAGCGCGACTGCTCCGGTGCCGGCGGCGGCCGCCACCAGGGAGCGCAAGGCGGCACCCGAGCGGTCTGAATCAGGTGCGGCCGTGGTGGCGATGGCGGTAATGGATGCCCCGTGCAGCTGTTGGAGCAGGCGCAGCTCGGGGTCCTGGGCACGCAGGGCAGTGTTGGCAGAGTGCTCTCCGGGCGGCGGCAGCGCGATCGCAGCCAGCTGCCCCTGCTGGGTTCCGACAAAGACGCCATCGGCGCCGGCGCAGGCACACGTGACGCCTCTGTCGAAGGCGCTGTCGCTTGCGGGCGCGAGTAGGGACAGCACGTCTTGCGGCTTGGCCATGGTGCTGAGCTTACTGACCCCCTGCAGCTCAATAGGCAGTGAGTGCAGTGCGCAAATCGGGTGCGCCAGCACCGCATACCACACAGCAATCTTGGGTATGCAGGCTCCGTACATAGTGCACAACTCCTCACACAAGAGCCCGTGCTCTGTTTCCAAGATCGGATTTATGGAGCAACGCATGACTGGAAACGTTGTTGCACTTATTGTGAGCCAAGGATCCCGCTGCATGAGGGTCGCATTATGGAACTGCATGTTCGCTGTATGTTCAATTGGTAGACATGACAAGAGGCACGGCAGCCTTGCGGTGCACACAGTTCTACAGCACACAGTTCCACAGCACACAGGCGTAGGGTGGTGTGGCACACCGCTTGCGTCTGGAGCATCGAGTGCACCTCAGCCAGGGGGGGGAGACCACGCCATAGGATGATGCGGCTATCTTCAGCCACCGTGATCAGCTCCAGAAACCCTTGATTGCAGCCAGCGGCTGCCGCTGCGGCGCTGTCGGCCCCATCGCCACCATCTGCAGCTCCCACCGCATCACCTGCTCCCCAGAACCACGAGTGAACGACCTGGCTCAGACGAAGCATGATCATAAATATATCATGTGGTGTGGTGCACGCAATGGGTGGGACATCATCCCACAGCTGGGCACCCAGGCGCCTTGCTGAGGCGCACCACTCTCACTGTTGGTGGCGGGGTGATCCTGCTGCTGCAGGGGCAGGGCGTCAGCTGCACCTGCAATCCTGATGATGCAGCGCTTCACTGCGGCCGCATGCTTGAATGAAAAGGTGGCGAATCTGGCCTTGGAAGCAGCCAGGCTGGTACACATCAAGCCTACAGAGCCATCTGTACAGCCGGCAGCAAGCAGCCAGCCGCTGCATGCCATCGCTGTGACATCTGATGGGAAGCCCTGGTGATACAGGCTAGACATTCGAGATGACAGCCACAGTGGAGACGCTGATACAGCATCTGGCGAGGCGACAGGTGGCTGCATGGGTTCATCTGTACTCGTCTTGTGGTGACACAGGAAGTTTTTGATTGCCTTGTCAGCAGTTGCCACAAAGAGTGACGCCTGGCCCTGCACCAGAGGCAAGCGTACTGAATCCTTCATGGATGCAGGTGGCAGCAACAGTGAGGCACGCTGGGCTGCATGCGGCATGGATGGCCAGGTGCATAGTGTGGGCTAGCCAGTTCGCACAGGAGGGAGCCACATGCCAGTCAAATCCAGTTGAAGGTGGTAGGCAGCTCCAAGTCACACACGCTCGGAACCGCCAGCGCCAGGGCGTATAAAAATGTGGGCAGGCGATGCTTTACAAGGCTGGGCTCTATTCAAGTGCCTCGAGACAGCTGCAAGCCAGCATGCCAGACACAGCGCCCCGAGAAGACATGGCTGAAAGCGAGAACACACCGGGACAGAGCCAAGGGATGAAACCTGTGCGCCTGTGCCATGCCACGTCATTTGCGGCTGCAGCCTTGCCGCCAATCGAGCTTCATCCAGAAGCAGAAGCCACGACACGATCTTGCGGTCGTACGATGTCGTCAACACCCGCCACTGGGGCGCATAGTCTTCCCCTGCCCCCCGGAACGCATGCAGCGTAAACAGCATGCGTGCATGCACATCTGGCATCTGCACCTTACACTGTTCCACTGTCGCAGCTGGAGCCTGCCGCCAGCTTCCTCCTGCCTCTCCCGTGCCGCCCCCAATCTTGCTGTGCCACGATGCGCCACTTTCGGGCGACTCTACACACCCAGCAGATCGCGGCCTCCAGGCGCCCTCGGACGCCGGCTTACCCGGGCTCTGTTGCGGTGGTCGCGGCCGGGGCCCGCTTGGTGGGCCCTGCCCAACACAAACAGCCACAGCACACTCTGAGAGGCGGTCACCATCAGCTGAAACCTTCCACAGCATCACGCCGCCGCTTGGGAGCCCTGCCAGGAGCCATGCGGCACACAGCGCGGCAGGGCTTGAGCTGCCGCTGCCACACCCGCCACCCGGAGCTGCAGCGGCCTTGTCGCCAGCAGCCCGCGCTCTGAGCCAGCACACGGGTGTCCATAGGACCTGGGACGCGGCAGAGGAGGAGCCGCGGGGGACCTGCAGTGTCTTGATCCAGCGAGGCCTGCTGAGCGGCGGCGGCGTACCTGCCGGCCTTTCCATCTGTGTGTCTTGCGTGGATTTGATTGCAGCAGCTCCGTCTTCCGGCTCCCCTTTGGCCGTCTCCCCCGAGCCATGCTCTTTTTCATGGTCACGCGAACCAGGTCCAGCTTGTGCCGGCACAGCTGGCTGTGGAAGCCACGCAAACACCTCGACTCTAGCCGCTCGCGTCGACACGGCGAGGAACGTGACCATGCGGCCATCAGCAGGGGGAGCAAGCGTATCTTGAGAAGGGCGAGGAGGGGTGGGGATTGGCACAATCGTCACGGACATGTCTTCAATACCGTGTTGTGGCGCAGAGGTCTTCATGTTGAACACTGCAGAGCTGCACACCGTCGCCACCGATTCACCCAGCTCCTATGCTACCTAGCCAGTAACTCACAAGATACGGGCATAGAATGCCTGCTCAGATCAGAGCAACCGCGCAAGCAGATTGATACAGCTGGCGGCAGTCTGCGTCACCACACCACGATCGCATACACAACGCGCTCCACTCAAGGCCGGCATTTCTCAAAGGCATGCAATGAGTCCGCCGGCGATCAAATGCATGCCTGGACCACCTGGACAGAGACATAGCAGGCATCTGAGACGACAGCGAGTTGCATGACGAACCTTTGGACGAGCGGGAGCCGCTCTGCGGTTTGCCTGCAGGCGCTGGCACCGCTGGCAGCTTCCAGACTTGTTGGCAGGTCTTTGAATCCACCGCAGCCAGCGTCCCGTCCTCGCAGCCTGCCAGCACTGCTCCCGCGTGTCCGATATCACTGAGGATAGCTACAGGAGCCGAAGGCAGCGCTTGGTCGTATACTGCCGTGCCCCCTATATGGCAGTCGGCCTTTATGATTTTGTACGTGTACCGCTACTCTTGGTGCGGGGAGCTGTACAAGAAGTATGTATTTACGCCTGGGGGTGGACGGTGTTGATTGTGCAGCTTTCTGACGCTACCACGCTGGCCGGGCCGGGCCTAGGTTGCATGAATAATGCCGCGTGATGGATATGGCAGGGACGCTCTACACACTTACGCACAGCTGGAAGGTGCAGCGTGGCTGCTTCTGTTGCTGCTCTTTCTTGGTGTGTTCACCGTAGCAGGGTTGGTGGACCTGGTAAGCAGCACGTACCTCTACTCCAGTCCCAAACCACACAAGATCCAGAGGAAAGGCATACTATGGCCTTGTTCTGGTCGTGTGGACACGCGATGATCCCAGTGGGCTCGCCCGGCAACTTCTGCTTACGAACTACAGAGCGACGCTCAACGGACCAGGCAATTGCCAATTTGTCTCGGCCTCCAGATAGGACGACCTCATTGTCTGTGGCTTCAGCAGCTGCCACCACCGAAACTTTATTACTGTGGGCCCGTAGTACAGCCGTGACAGAGGTGCAGCTTCTGTCGTACAGGACTACATAGTTGTACGCTGCACAGGCACAGTACGTGCGCCCTACGCATGCCACAGCTGAGCTGTACCTGCATACCAGAAACTATTTGGTCTTTCATCTGCTGGATAGGGGTGAAGTGTACCAACGCTGGAGGCATCGCGGAGAAGGGCGTGCCACTATCTGTTCATGCAGTCTTCCAGTCACCGGGCGACCGATCAGTCCATGCACAGATGCACCAGAGCAACACCAAACTTTGACGATAGCTTCGGGGTATATGGAACTTTGCGCACCAATTCGTGGACGGCGGGACCAGGATGGTCGAGTTACATGCTTCCGCCATGTTCTGGAGGCCAAGAGAACTCCAGGCGTGATGCTTGCCCGGCCGAATATGGCTTCAAGTTATGAACTGTGTGGTATCCCTTTAGCTTGTACATGTACGGCTGTCTTGCAGCTACACCGGGCTTTCCCCTGGCAAACTTGGATGGCACGTGCAACGAGGCGTAAAGCGGATCTTGCTCAAGTCTGCAGATTAAGATGGCAGGCTCGGTCCGTCCCAGTTGATCAGTGCACGTAAGGGTAACATATTCGCGTGCAGGTCTCATCCGCCAGCCGCAAAACCAGTGAAGGTGTCACGCGTACGTCTGTGTCCACCGGGGTCTGCAGCTGCATGACCAGCGGCAAGGGTTTCAACTAAAGGGTGCTTTGTGATCAGCATGTTCAAGGACATCTCTGTGCTAACCAAACACACAACGTGAATGTGGGAACGTGGTCCATTTCCAACTTTACACGACACCACTGGGTTCCGGAACCGCATGCAACACGCTTGACTGCCATGAGCTTTGCAGGCCTGCTGGCCAATTATTCGAGTCAACCCAATGATGATCCGGAAAAGGTAAAGAAACAAAAATCGACGAATGCGGCCCTCCAAATTCCAGGGGGTAAACTGTCCGATGACGGGCACAGTCTGATGCTCGCTCACAAGCTTCTGCCATCATTGAACGCGCAGGTGTGACTGTAATGCATCCAACACGACCTACGTTCGCTGCGTATGCCAGCCCCGGGCCGCCTAGGGCTCTACTGGGTATTATGGAGCTACCGTGACTCGTCATCGCGTAGTTTGCCCATGCCACGTGTCGCTGTCCCGGTAGCCACTATAGAGCTCATCGGGTCCACTGTGCACCTGCGTTAAGTTATAGACATCTGCCTTCAGATAGATGCCATAACAGCTACATATGCTTACCGCCGTCGTTGTGGGTGCATCCAACGTCCGTGGCTTTACGGTGCAGGTGTTGAGTGTGCCAGATGTGGAATGCCTGTACATCCAGGGCAATCGCCTGGGCACGATACCAGGGCTTCTCGGTCGCATGCCATCACTACGCCTGCTGAATATTAGCATGAATGGCATAGTTGAGCTTCCAGACAGCATTGCTGACCTGGCAGGGCTCGAAGAGCTCGACTTGAGTGACAACCAGCTCAACACCCTCAACCCCCACATCTCGAACCTTTGCAAACTCACCTGCCTGCATCTCCATTCCAATAGCCTGAAGACGGTTCCTCCAGGAATCAATGCACTGAGCCACCTGGCGAAGCTCTCGCTGCACACCAATCGTCTGGAACAACTGCCAGAGTTCCGGGGCGACTGGCCTGAGCTGACCTGGCTCAGTTTCAACAACAACGAGCTCCATGCCATCCCTGACTGCTGGTACAGGTGTGTCGGTGCAGCAGGTTTCTCTGACCACAGCCAGACCTAGGCCTCATCCCGCTTACATCGGCCCTATAACTGGGATCTCTTTTCCGACATGGGATGTCTTCCACATGTGTCAAGGACGCTTTATGGTGTCATTTGCGTGAGGAACACTGTTCACCGTGGCTTGTGCAGATGCCCTAAGCTGGTCAGGACGGCGTTCCACATCAACCACTTGTCGACCGTGCCAGCTTGTGTTGGCTCCATGCAACTCGCCGAGGCCGCCACATGGCACAGAAACAGCCTCACAACTATCCCACCAGAGATCGGCTTGCTGGTGAACCTTCGTGAGCTAGCACTCTTCCACAATGAACTTGAGACGCTGCCCGATGAAATCGGTGGCCTCACGCACCTGACCGAACTGTGGCTCTTTGACAACAAGCTTCACTCTATCCCACAGGCTCTCGGGAATCTGGCTGCGCTGCAGTACGACCCCGCCTGCACTGCCTACTTGTCTACCAGGGGCTGTCCGGATGCTGAATTAGTGATGTGCTGCTGAGATACAAGCCGATGCTCGATGCCACTGTCCTAGCGCTTTGTGAGGAAACATGGGGCTCCTGATCTGTATTGTGGACCGCCATCTTCCGCGTGCAGCCATGCACACTTTATCGTTGGCTTAGGCTGAAGTCCATAACAATCATGAGGATCAACGCGATGTTGAATGCGTGGGTTTGGCACTAAATGCTGCCAGTGGTAGACCTGGAGCACTGGTGATTCCTGTTCCAAGGATATTGCGCTGTGAATGGCAGAGACACACCAGCAGTAGCTTGTATTTGAGAGCATGCACTGAGCAGCTTGGAATGCGTGCAGGAAGCTGTGGCTGGGGAATAACTTGCTCACGCATCTGCCCAGCTCTCTTGGGGAATGTTCGAGTCTGAAGCACCTATTTGTGGAAGGAAATCGGTTGCAGGGCCTGCCTGACAGCCTGGCTCAGCTGAAGCTCGAGAAGCTGAACGTGACTGGCAACCCGTTAACAACATGCCCTGATTGGGTCATGGCTGTTCAGTGTGTCTCACACGGAGGTGCTAGCGGATCGTAGGAGTGAAGTGTGCCAGATATATGGTGAGAGCAGCGGCTGAGTAGCCACGCTTATGTGTGGGAACCAGCCCTGTGGCTCAGTAACTACTCTGCTGCAACCACGTCTGGAGGCAGGGTGAGGGCGTCCGTGTCCTGCAGCAGAGATGTGCATGCAAGATTTCAGCACTGCGAGCTGTCCATGGCCTAGGAGACAGTTCGTTGCGTTGCTTGCATTTTATTGTGTGCAGGAGGAATTGATAGGCGATCGCTGTGTGAGAACTTGCCGTGTGCAGCCTTGGCAGTGAACACGTATGTCCAGCAATCGAAGATGTTGCATACAGCGTGTCTAGTATGTGGCAAAAACTTGTCGCAGGAAGAACATGCTGAAGCAGGCACAGTATCGGCTGGTTGTATCTTTCCCATGATCATCTGTGTCCTGCTCCCGTGACGCAAACGAGATAATGGGATATTGTCCAGCGATGTGTCTACAGAACGCTGACCTGGTGCGTTACCTGGACGCTTCCGGTTGACACGTCTATCCAGAACGAGTGTACAAAAGGTATACGGAGCAGATGTCGCGCATGGAAACGTTTGCCTATCAACTTGGGGCAGATTGGAAGCTAGGGCTACTGTTCTTTCCGACAGCCTCGTGCACATACTTCAGGACTGACTCGGTATTTTCGGAACGCGCCTCAGATTCCGCTTTTGAATGCAGTCGGCGAAAGCGTTTGTACCCTCAGGGCTTAGGCTCTGTCAAGCGGCCCCGATCTCGAAACTCAGGCGAACAACAGCCGCTGCTCTGAAGCCCGGACAAGACCAGAAATCCGATCCAAGGCTTGTGCAGGCTGCTCGGACGTATAGTGAAGGTGCGGGGCAAGAAAATCCACTCGAATGGGACGGTGTTGCAGAACGCTCCAATGCGTTAACGATACCTCCAGCAACGGTAATCATCTTGTCGGCCACAGCCTGCCGACTCTCGGGCATGCCCGTGCATGCCTGCGTATACATTACGTGTGGGGTGAGGCAATTCCTGTGCTCATGTGTATTTCACGCAACGAATCAGTTGCGATCCAAGCTGCCAGCTCGGCATGCAACTCTGCAACGAAACAGCGCCACCCGTTGTTCATCTGCTCTCCAACAACACATCTCTGGCATCTATAGCCCATTTGCGTTACCCCGAGACCCCGCATCACGTCGTGGACAGCAACATCGTCAGTCACACACATACATCCTGCCTGAAAGCAGCACAGCAACAGGACCAGTCTGTATGCAGCTTTGGAAGAGGGCGAACAAGATGAAGACAAGGTGGTTGCCACACTTATGGGAGCAGAACATGCCGATGGCATGACAGAGGTCCAGCTACAGTACAAAGAAAAAATCAAAGCACAGATTGCAAAGGTGTGAATCCCAGACATCGCGGGAGCCTATTAGCATATTCCATCGATGCTTTTTGGTGTATCGGCTGCAGTGCAGTGCCTCTTTGGCGCAAGCACAATCCTTTTGCTGTCCTGGATTGAGCAATCTGAATACATTCACTGATTCTCGTCCCTCAGCTCTGTGATTCAACCTGTCAGCGAACCAGATCATCTATGATGCAGAAAGCTGCAGAGCTAGAAGCACACGAAGAAGCTGGACGAGAAGAGTTTAACTTTGGAGTGTCCTTGTATGAGCGTGGGCGTTATGCGGATTCAGAGAGCATGTTGCAGACAGCTCTTGAAGTATCTGGTATGCTACATGTTGTATCAGGTGCTGTGGAATGATGAACAACTCATTATCAGCAAATTTAACACGAGACTGGACACTCCCGGTGCAACCATTGTTACTTTTCATTTTGGTGTCTCGATAGCAAACGTACTGGCAATTGGCAATGCTTCATCCATCTGCGTGCAGGCCCATTCTCGAAGCTTGGGGGGGATATTCAGATCCAGCTGGCACTGGCCATGAATGCAAATGGCAAGGAGCAGGAGTGCATCGATCTATTTCAACATCTAGAAGATACTCACCCAATTTCCGCCATTGCAAGACAAGCCGCCAACTTGAAATTCATTATGGAGGCACCAAAACTTGAGCTCGGGGAGGATGAGAAAGTGTCTGTGCCAGTGTTGGACCTGGATTCAAACAAGTGTGTCCTCTTGCCCGCCCATTCGTCCTTCATTATTTGCCAAAATCCAGCGCGGCTTGTTCTACATATGCTGGCCTAGGATCGTACGTGTGCCACTGTAGCTGCAATGCGACTTCTTTCCAATCTCCTGTGATTCGCAACGATATCCCATATCTGTGCGAAAAAGTGGCATAGCACTCGATCCTGGTTGCCGTGCAGACCACGCAGTGGCAGGGTCAGGCTAGCAGCTAGAGGCAGCGCCGCAGATTCTGCGCCACCAAGGCAAAAAACCCTTGAAGAAGAGTTCTGGGAAAACTATCAGCCACCTTCATATGTTCAAAACAAGTATGTCTGGGCAGCAGGGGCCGTTTTAAGTGCTGCAGCAATCTGGTATTCCATTCAGTATAACGACTGTATTCCGCTATGATCTGATAATTTGAGCGTTCTAGGCAGCAATGTTGTACCGTATGCACATGCAATGTAATCTGATTCATTCCCAAGGCTGATGGAGCCTGGACCAATTGAGTGAGACTGCCTTTTCACAAATTGCTGTGTTGTTTTTTATCTGCACATGATCCCATAGCCATGACTGCTGAAGTGCTGTTCTCATTCCAGCCTCCTCACAAGGAACAAGATATTTTCACGGTCTCTATCTAGCATGCCTACTCACCATCTTCCTCTGCGTCGCCCTCAGCAGCCGCTGCCTCCTCAGCTGCAGCCTCGGCTGCTGCAGCAGCATCAACTGCCTCATGAGCAGCTTTGAGCTGTTCTTGCCCACTATCAAGTTTGCTTGTTGTCGTGGAGATTGTCTGCTCTGTGGTCTTGACTGCCCGCCAGGCAATGAGACATTTCCTGGCCTACATGTGCAGCTGTATTGCAGCATATATGCTTGGCCAAAATGGGCGGAAGCGTTGTGAAATGTCCCACACACCTGTTGAATATACATCATCAAGATGGATCCTAGACATGAAATAGGCAGCTCATATGCCCATCTTGACCTTGCTGTCTTTGCATCCCCAGCAGCCTTGTACGCACACCGAATTGCCTTCCACCTTGCATCATCACATTCAGCAGATATGTCGTACGCTTTCAAGGCTTCGAACAAAGTCGCGTTGATGTGCTGCAGCATCTGACTCCACGTGCGGCTGCGGTTGGCTTGATGATTGAGTAATCGGAACACTGCTTTCATGACATGGAGTGTTGCGGCAGGTGCATGGAAGTATGAGTGCAGCTCATCCAATGCATCATTCTGCCTCTCAGAAACTCGTTCTTTGACAACGTCCATGCATGCAGTCTCATTCTCCCGAGTTTTCTGCATTGCCTTGAGTGTCGCCTCCAGACCAGCCACTTTCTTTTGTAGGCAGCGCACCTGCAGAAAATATCCACAGCTGTCCGCTGGCGCTCTGACACAGCTGTGGTAAAGCTGGCAACCGCTTGGGATGGGCATCGCACAAGTTTGCCAAGCTGTGCAACTTTTTCAGCTGGCTCAGCCTCAGGATCTACCTCAGCCTCCTCCATTCCATCATCAACAGTGTCAGTGGCGTCTTCCTCTTCTGCTTCACCAAGATCTGCAGCGCCTGCCATGTCTTCCTCCTGGGCGGGCGGTTTATCTGTATCAGCAACTGCTGCTTGTGCAATTCGCACCGCCGCCATGGCGTCTCTGATCTCATCCAATGATGCATATTTGCATGCTTCAACCCTGGCTTGAATACGAGCAGCAGGGTACCGCTCTAATCGAGAGGCTACGGCTCTGGCCAGCTCCCAGATGAGATCCCTATCATCAGTCGAGACTGGCTGTCCAGAGCCATGCGGGACCAATGTATCTGCCGCGAGTATTGAACTGAAACTGCCTGAGTTCTGCTTTACTGCGGCTGCGAAGTATGCACCAATTGCAGGAAACTCGTTTAGAAATGTTACGCGCGGCTCCTGCAGGGTGCAAGGCACGTGCATCGTTGGAATGTTATCGTCCAGCATCTTCATTGTCACAGGTGGCAGTTCTTTTGGGGCATCTTCTTCCTCGTCGTCACCATGTATTGCAGGGCGCTCCAGGCGTGGTTTTTCCAAGATGACAGGCAGTTGATGTCCAGGGGATGCCGTCACAAATTCCAAGTGATGCCCGCTGTAGTCCCATCGGTCTTTCACAACAGCTTCAGCATCAATAGCTGGTGCCACAACTACCTGCAACGCAATTGTGCATGTGCCAAGGCATGGACTGTTTGTACATGCTAGCCACACATCTGGAAATATCTGGTACCAGATACTATCTGGTAACCTGCCTGCGGTTCTTCTGGTTCATCTGCAGGCCCGTCTTCTCCTTCTGCTTCTGGATTTTCTACAGGTTGAGCATCTGGCTCATCATCTGACTCCGGGGCCTCTTCGCCATCCTCCTCTTCAAAAATGAACTCCGGTTCCTCAGGAGGTGATACAACCATAACGTACGCAGAACCAACAGCGGTATGTTCAACAACAGCATCAGCGGCAAGTTTCCAAACATCTTGGGGATATCCAGGGCAGTCTTTGATCTGTATGCCTGGAATGTGAGGGCTACGCCCAGCGTTCCGAAATGCACAGCGTGCTGCTACCAGACATACCTGCTGCACAACAGATTGCCTTTGTAAAATGTGCGCATTTCGCAACTCTTGATCTACTGCCAAAGAATAGGCACGCTGGTCCGCCTCAGCTACGACTTTCGCGTTCTCCTCACACACTTGCTGTTTGATCGAGGCGTTTTTTACGTATGCCTTCAGCCAATTGCCAAGGAAGGCTACGGGATCATCTGGACCTGCACACACACATTCTGCAACCCCTTTCGCAAGGGCTGCACCTACTGTGGCCTGGAGGTATTGAGAATCGCCAGACATGGCCACAGACTGTACTACATTCACTGCTATTGCGCTGACGCCGTTAATGTGCGACTGGGCTTCGTGATTTATTGAATAAGGTGCTCAGGGGAAGAGATGCCCTCAAGGAAGGAATTTCACCCTGGGAGGGCGAGCAGACGGACACCTACACCACTATTCGTGAGCGCCTGGAGCTCTCCTTGAGTGCTACTGTAAAGCATGCGCAATGAGATGCAGATGAGGGCGAGAATGAATCAGTGTTTCTAGGTGGATGCATGTGAACGCATACGCGATTTGGCGTTGAGTTTACACAGCTGTGGTGCTGTCGTGTTCTTCGTTCACAAACCGCCACGACCGAAGATCATGGCATCCAGCGCGAGGGCAAGTGTTTTTCAGATATCAAAGATGACCTGCTTTCGGCGTAGGTTGTCTAGGGTGGTTGGATACGAAATGAATGGGTGCGTTTTTGTTATGGTCGGCTTGTTTCTGTTCAGACCAACTGTGTCTGTTTCGACGCCCAGGCAAGTGCGGGCACGCTGTGGCCGGGCGTGGATGACAAGTATGCAGCTATGAGATAAATGGCCCAGTCTCCGCAACGCTCGCGACTCGGTGCTGAGCAGTTAATACGGTGACCTTCATGCCCTACAGGTGTCCAAATAGTCGTGAAAGCGTGCAAGTCCAGAACAGAAGGCCAAAGGATCCAACTGTTGTCCCCTTCATTCCGATTGGGAACCCCGAGGTGCGTTGGAAGGCACCTGAATAATGAGTGCCTGTCGTGATTCCTTGGGCATCCACTGCATCCTCAATCACTCAGCGTCCAACCCTCATCATTCTGTGACCATAGTCTGCAGCACTGTGCGAAACGTGTTCTTTCAATTACTGTTTGCATCTTGCCGTTCGATTCTTAGGCATGCCAATCGTTGCTGACGATAGCAATTCGCCAGAACAGTGCAATGTGCTGCCAGGGACTTGCCATTCAAAGGTATTTGCGGTTGCTCCACCCACAATCGCGCTTTGGACGAGACTTTGTTGCTGTTACCATCTGACATCACAAGGCTCTGGTCCTGGGTTCTTGATATTACTTGAAACACACCGGAGTATGTGTATGCTATGTCGCAGTCAGTCATGAACTAGAGCCACACTACTGGTGTGCTAGGGGGGCCTGAATCCCTGATCCCGTAAACGCCGCTTCTATCCCGCGTGTGCGCGCCGTCATCGTGGGCGGCACTGCCCGGAAGCGGTCAGGGTTTGGAACAGAGCCTGCAGAGGCGGATCAGGCCGTGTAGCCTGACCCACAGCAGGAGCGCCAAAACTCCCCCCCCAGCCCCTGAAATGCCCGCTGAGGGCCTATTCTTCCCAAAAAGGAAATTTTGATAGGATAAGCAGCTCAGCGGGGTTCAAGGCAGGGAAGCGCGCTGAGCAGATGCACCCGAGCTGCGGCGTGCTGGTACCTAAATACCCTTTGTGCGCCTGGTGGTACATGCGCGAACACACCTAGCGTGCGGCATGCATGCACGAACGTCGTGTCATACCCCCGGGTTATCGCGGTGTGGGAACCCAACCAGTGTGGCTGGTCGGTGTGTCTGTGTGACCAAGCTGTGACATGCAGGAGGGCAAGGCCATGGATTTGATGCGGTACTTGGGGCAACAGAGGATCATTTTCATTGGGGACCGAATCACAGACGCTGTGGCTAACAATGTCGTAGCTCAGCTGCTAGCTATGGAGGTGGCGGATCCAGATGCAGAAATCTCGATCTACATCAACTCTGGTGGAGGCATCCCTTATGCTGTCAACGCCATCCTCGACACCATGGCGATCTCTAAGTGCCCATTGTCAACCGTTGCATTGGGCGCATGCATGTCGCAGTCGACCCTTGTCCTTGCAGGTGGCACAAAGGGCCGTCGTTTCTCGATGCCCAACGCACGCATAATGATGCACCAGCCTCAAGGCGGCGCCATGGGAACCATTCACGATGTGAAGATCCAGGCCGCAGAGCTCAATCGGACCATGAAAGTTATCCAACAGATGTTTGCTGACTACACAGGGATGCCCCTAGAAAAGATTGAGGAAGAGACAGACCGTGACCGCTTTCTGACGCCCCAGCAAGCAATGGAGCTGGGGATCATCGATGGTGTGATATAGTGCGTGAAGGGGCACAAATATGCTGTCGGGATGTAACATAATGATGCATTCCTGCTTTGCCTGGTGGTTGTCACTGAAGCATTTATCCGACATCGGATACAACATCATTTCCATAGAGTGCATGAACAATTTCGACCAGGAGATCGATGACGATACATGAGCTCAGTTGGTTGGGTCTCGCCGCTTGCGCGCGCAGAACATGCGCGTGTGCACTGGGACGTAATCATTGTCCCGCGGCCCGTAGCTTTCGCCGCATTGGTGTGCCGGTGTCGCGGGAGTCGTACCATATGTCCACAGGTGGTAATCGCTGCGTGGTTGACATTGGCCGACGAGTCCGTGGTGCCCGGTGGTGCAGCGCTGCCGCGCTAGCTTGTGTCAGGAAATGTGCATGCACGCGCGACAGCGCAGGACGATATATGTGCTTGTATAACGACGAAGCTGTCACATGTCTGCATGTTTCTCAACGAATCAACGTACACCGACCGTATATCTCCGCGACTGGCCGTTGACCCCCTGTCTTCCATCCACCATGGCTCCTACCGCTTTCACAACGCGTACATGCGCTCAGAGTGCCCGCATGTTTACCGCGCAGCGACCAACTGTGTCCGCAGTTTGCGCACCAAGCTTCCAGCAGTCTTTCTCTGCCAGAGCCCGTGGTGACACCTGCACCGCGAAGGCCTTGTTCGGCCTCGGTGCCCCAACAGCAACCGGCGGCATCTACGATGTAACAGTGAAGGTGTGCTGTAGTTTAACTGCCCTTACTCTGCTCGTTTGTACGGGCCCCTGCGCAAATTGTCGGGTCCACAGCTCGTACCTGCAGCGGCACGGCCAGGCCTGGGGTTGCACGGCTGTCAGGTACCCACGCCACGCATCGCCTAGCCGGAACAGCCAGAACCGCTGCTGTCCTACCGTGGCTTTTGTCACTGATGCCGTACCAGCATGCCAACAGTACTTGCGCATCTATGAAAAAGCTAACTCTACTGTGTGATCATATCGATGTCGGCCGGCTCAGCAAGCACCATCTGCCTGGTACTGCCGCTTCTGTGGCTGTGGCGATTACCGTCAATGACCAGTGCGATTGTTCATGCAGGACATTGATGGCCGTGACCTGAAGTTGTCAAAGTATGCGGGCAAGGTGGTGCTAGTGTGCAATGTTGCATCGCAGTGCGGTTTCACTCCGCAGGTATGGCCATCCTTTCTGCCCCTCTCAACTCCGCGCTCAGCCTTTAACCTGCCATAGCGGTAGCAGGCACTCGTCTACGTCCATGAGCAGGGAACTGCTGTTGCGAACACGTCCCAGCCTTTACAGACCTGTTTGGCAGCTGCTGTGCCTCTCAAAAACCCGCAGCATGGCAAGCATTGCGCTCGTTTTGCCTCGTGTTGACTGCTCCCTGCTGCTGCAGCTGCTGCTATGTTCCTGAGCAGCACGGAGGCTACACTGTAGAATGTAGAGTATGACTGTATGTGATTTATGAAACACAGGAAGCATCGATCCACTGCGCAAGTACTGGGTACTGGACAGTTTGCATCTGACGTTGACTTTGGTGGTAACAGTCAGACTACGTTCCTTTCACACTAAAACAGTCAGTCATGAGAGACACGCAATCGGCCAGGGCATGACATGGAGAATTGGTACAGTACAACGATCTAGTGGACATTCACAACAAGTACCGCTCCAAGGGCTTCGAGATCATTGCTGCTCCCTGCAACCAATTCGGTGCTCAGGAGCCGGGCACAAACGCAGAGATCAAGAAGTTTGCACAGGCTCGTGGTGCAAAGTTTCCTGTTCTCGACAAGCTTGATGTCAACGGCTCGAACAGTGCGCTGCTGCCCTTCTGTGTACATGTGCTCTATCTCGAGCCCACACATGCACATCAGTGTCAATCGAGGCTCATGTGATTCTGCATCGTGATCTGTGCTCAGATCTGGGTGTTCCCACCTGCTCCTCTCTACTGTATCACCCGCCACAGGGAGCTCGCCTTTCGTGCGAATGGTTGACAACAGTGCTTGCGTCAAATGCTGCCGTCTGTCTCGCGTGCTGACTGTTATGCATGGACACTTGCGCTTAAGTGCCAGTGGCAACGGCAGATGTCTGGTGTTCTGATCTGGAGGCAGATCCTCGTAGACCGAGGTAGTTCTGTGTGTGTGTAGCATCCCCGCTATACAAAGAACTGAAGAAGCAGCAGGGTGGCTTGCTGACATCGGATGTGAAGTGGAACTTTACCAAATTCCTTGTAGATCGTGACGGGAATGTTGTGAACCGCTACTTCTCCACCACGACCCCTGCGGAAATTGTGTCGGACATTGAGAAGTACCTCTAATCTGACTTGTCAAGCTTTAGATAGGACCAGTATAAACACAGGGGAGATGGGATCCAAATGTGCCGGTTGTGGCAATCAGTGACAGTGTAAGAATTATCGATGTAGCATGTACACAGATTTGCTGCCACGGGCACATTTCGAATAGAACGAGGCATGTGGATTATGCAACGCGGTCATCTCAGCTGGATGTGATTAGGTGCACAGCTACCTAGCATGACCTGAGTACACACTGTGCGATCGAGGTTTAACTGAGTTCGTAAATGGCTGATGTATCACCTCCAGTGGCATTCTGCAACAGATGGTGTATGTGGGGAGATGGCTGTATACTCAACATGATGGGCTAATAGGTGAATGTGTCCCAAGCAGGCTCCTATAGATATCATGCGATTGTGCTAGCCAGAGTGGGACCATGTTAATTGTCACAGACACCCTCAACATAACTTTTTCCAACCATGGTCAACGCAGTAATCTTGCATAGCATGCTCAGCTTGACCGGAGATAAAAAATCAAACCGATTTTTTTGTTTCACCGTGTGCAGATCTGTTTATCAGAATCAACATCTGTTTAGACACAGTTGCACCCACTCAACTTCCCCAGGTGCACTGGTAGCTACCGAGTCGATTGAATGGACCGACTCGCCACCACAAGGTAGCACAGCTATGGCAGTATAAGACCAACGCAGGACAAGGACCAAATAGTTCAGGACTATTACCCCCAGTACCAATCTGTAAGAGGCGCTACTGATCAGTGGTTGAGTAAATGGCAACAAAATTGTGAAACTGCGATGCACCAGACACAGCCGTGCAGCAGTGTTAAGCGATAGGCAACACGTCCGGCCCGTTTGCTACAAATAATTGAAGCAGTATATCTGCTACAGCTCATCCATGGCTGCGTAGCCAAACATCATACCCACCCACCGCCCGGGTAATATGTCATAAGGTCTGGGCATCAGTCCATGTAGAAACCTCTATCAACATGTCAATGCTTACATGCTATGCACCCCTTCTCGCAGTTAGGCAGTCAACCTGCCGGTACAGTGCTTTCCTGTTATTGTCAAAACATGACGACACGAAAATTGGGCAGATGAGTTGTGTGTATACCTCACGGCTGATATACATTGTGAAAGATTAAAACGCTCAGCCAGCAGGCAGAGCCAAGCTGCCACTACCCTATTACATTTCCCCCATGAGGGTTGCCATCTGTTCTCCCACAGCAAACCACAATGTCACACTATCATAAGTAAAAAATCCCCTAATTCAATCAGTCCTCTCTGTCAGGATTCACCACATCATGGCATCATCTAGGCGCGCCTCTCATACCACTGATCCAGAGTTTTTGCAGTGACTCGGCGCAGCAGCTCACGAGGAAAGATGCGGAGCAGTTCCCACGCAAGATCAAGCGAAGCAAAGATCGTCCGCGCTTCGTACATGCCCTGTTTGACAAACTTGTCCTCGAACTTATCCAGGAACTCAAGGTACAGCAGGTCTTCTGTGGAGAGTGCCTCCTCACCGACGACAGCCTTCATCGCCGCTACATCTTTCCCAATCGCATAATTTGCATACAGCTGGTTCGACACCTGCACGGCCACTTGCAAATAAAGCTGTGGCTGCACCAGTCTGGGAGGGAGTGCTACACATTCCACCACCATCTGCCGCCCTGGCAGAGAAACATGCATCATTGTAGCAGCCTCGGCGCAACTCCATTGATGTAATCATGTAGCTTCATGCGTCATTCGGTCACCCACACCATGCTCAAGCTACGTCATGCATCGTGGCGGCAGCTGTCATTCCAAAATCATGCCAATCAATCCCTGACAGCATCGCAATACCACATGACGCACGCACCAAGACACAAGGCTGGCACGGTGGGACTGGCACGGTCAGCAGCTGGTGGGGGGGGGGGGAGGGGAACATGTGACAAATGGACTGCTACAGAAGGCGTAGACTTGCATGCATTGTTTGATGCTGTATCTGTGTAGACATTATGACCTCCGTTGTCACATGCAGGGAGCGGTACCTCTCCATGGTCCTTGCGTGTCATGCCATCGCCGATAGCTGACTTCATCAGCCGGGACAGTGACGGCAGCACATTGATGGGCGGGTAGATGCCGCGGTTGTGCAGCTGCCGCTCAATGTAGATCTGCCCCTCTGTGATGTATCCCGTGAGATCTGGGATGGGGTGGGTGATGTCATCATTGGGCATGGTAAGGATTGGCAGCTGCGTGATGGACCCTGGCCGGCCGACGATACGGCCAGCGCGCTCGTAGATGGTTGACAAATCGGTGTACATATAACCCGGGTAGCCGCGGCGACCAGGCACCTAAAGCCAGAACTCAAGTCCAACACTCGGGCGCCTCACATGTGCTACTTGGACGCATGCATTTCAAGCCAAACATGCACACATGCATAAGCTCACCGCAGCAGTTATGGCATCGTGCAATGCTGAATCTACCAAGCGCCGCACGCGCCATGGTTGCAGACGTAATGCGGTCAGTCTGTCATGAATGCATGCACCACCACGCGGCCACATGCTTGTTCCCAGGTTGCACGAGAGAGAGTGCTAGGTCTACGGGCGACATGACGAACGCACCTCCTCACGGGCAGCTGACACCTCCCGCAGAGCATCGGCATATGATGTCATGTCGGTCAGGATGACAAGCACATGCATGCCGCACTCGTAGGCGAGGTACTCGGCAGTGGTCAGTGCGATGCGCGGAGTGATGATGCGCTCAATGGTGGGATCGTTGGCGAGGTTGAGGAAGAGCACGGTGCGGCCGAGAGAGCCATTCTCCTCAAAGTCGCGCTTGAAGAAGTGCGCGGTCTCCATGTTGACACCCATCGCGCCGAACACAATCGCAAACTCGTTCTGCATTCAGCCCCATGATCGCAGGTCTACAGAGACCTGGCGCGTGGTGCAGTGTACATGGTGCACACAGCAGCAACCCATGTCCTCGTGGTTACGGCTGCTAGGGTGTGAGTGGAGCACTCGTGGTAACGTGCATGTGAGGACACCGATGCAGGGACGTGGCATGTGTGGAAGTGATGCCAGGTGAGCTTTGGCATGCAGTGGAGAGGACGGCATGTGCTAGCATGTCACCACGCTCGAGGGCTGCCGCATGACGGGGCGGGGCATAGGACGAGCAGCCCCGGAAGAACTTGTGCATACTGGAGTTGACAGGGACGAGGCGCAGAGGAGAGCATACAGAGCTGCCGTCATCGCAGTGCTTCTTGTCTGGCAGGTCAACGAGGCCCGCCTGGCGGCAGATCTGGGCGGCGATGTCGTTATGAGGCAGACCAGCAGCAGAGAAGAGGGGGATCTTTTGGCCACGGGCGATGGAGTTCATCACATCGATCGTGGACACGCCGGTCTGAATCATCTCCTCGGGGTACGTCCGCTCACTCGGGTTGATGGAGGATCCCTGGATGTCAAGGAAAGCCTCCGCAAGTACTGGTGGACCTCCGTCAATGGGCTTTCCGGAGCCGTTAAAGATGCGCCCGAGCATATCCTTGGACACGGGGGCCATGAGGACTTCGCCAGTGAAGTTGAGAGTGGTCTTCTGGTTGTCAATGCCGGTTGTGCCCTCAAAGACTTGCACAACTGCGCGGTTTCCTTCCACCTCAAGCACCTGTCCGCGGCGGGTGCTACCATCTCCGAGAGTGAGGTCGACGATCTCTGCGTACTTCGGCGTCTACAGAGCAACCACGGCGCATTGGCAGTAACATGCGCAGCAAGGCTGCGTGCAGCGCGCGTTCAGCCATCAAGCTGATCCATGATGCAAATAAATAGCTATGCACTCTATGTGAATCGCGGGATGTTGCAGAAGCAACAATCCAAAAATGCGAAGCAGTGCATGAAAAACTAAGCACCAGTGTGAGAACTGCCGAACGGGAGCACACCTTAACCAGGTCCACAACGACGAGGGGGCCAGCAACGCCAGCAATCGTACGGTACTCTGCAAATAGAAGAAACTTCAGCTCCCAGGGCGCAAAATCGGCGTTCCGCCTGTGCAGAAAAGCACCACGGGAGCCAGACCGCCCCATGGACGCTGCGTGTGAAAAATGCAAGTATACAGGTGCCGTCTATTACACGACAGACATAGCTTCAATGGTGATCAAGGCGAACTTGGGCCATCACGTTGAGAGCTGTATGACCGCGAGAACGCTGTGACGTCGAGTTCCTGGAACATCCACAGGCAACAAACATGCAAGCCACGAATTGGGCTGTAAGACATCACGAATCACCTAGATGAGGCTCCGCGATGAAGTCCCGCGTTGCTGCGCTGGCCATGGCCTCACTAGCAGACATGGTCTTTGCCGCTCCAGACATCTCGAGCTCTATTTATTGACGCACGAAGCTGTTGTGCAGTAATGAGGTCGACCGTTCTTACGTGCCTCTGTAGAGTTAGAGTGCCGGTGCGAAACAGATGTGTTCTGCAAGTCGCTGTAAGTGGCAGGCCCTGGTGAACAGTGTCGGACCTATAATATAAAAAACGTGCACCGCAAATTGTACTCTCAGAGACGGTAAACATCGCAAGTTGTACGGCTATCCACCTCGTGTAGGACGCTTCGCTCGTACATTCTGTGGTGCTCGCGACCGAATCTTGCTGAAAAGGGGCCTTTTCACGAAAGCACACCATTTTTCACGAAAGCACACCAGGCAGAGCTGACAAAACATACGTCGCCTGTAGAGAGGTACCACGCCGCAGGCATATAGACCTCAGGGTTACTCGAAGTTGTCGACCTGCTTCAGTATAGCCGGGTGCAATGGTCGGAGAGCTGGGCGGGTACAGTGCCGAACCTTGTGCATGTTGCCGAGGCTCGCACACAATCTCTGTTGTGCACACATATGCTTCAGATTGTCGCTGTGGCGCACGATTGGGATGTTGAAACTGCACAAGGGTCGGCTGGGCTGCAACGCCTGGGGTCCACACAAGGACCCCAGCAGTGCGAAAAGAATGGCAAAGGAACCATCGGGCCGTTCGATGGCCGCGCAGAGCCTCCATGGTATGATAAGCATCAGATCATTCTATTCTGACTTAGACCAGCTTCATTTCAGCATCTCCAATGCGGTAGTTGAGCACAAGTCATACTTCACAGTCCCAGTCTGGACCAGTATGGAAATGATAGACCAAAACCAGGAAATCGCTTCACGCACTGTAACAAATGGCTGTTTACACAAGATTCTGGATGCCTAGGCTCACGCCTATTACTCTCCCCCTACAGCTACCATGTATGGATGCACCTTGTAGCCGGTGATGAGACCATTCTGCGTATAAGGATCGTCTTTGACGTATTGGTCAATTTCCTCTTTAGTGGTGTTCTTGAAGATGTACATCCCCCCTAGAACGTCACCGCCATATGCTCCAGCCATGACAAGTTTTCCTTGCTCCTTCAAAGCGTTCGCAGCAGCCAAATGCCCTTCTCTGTGTGGACCACGTTTCTCAAGAATCTCAGGGATATAGTCGTACTGCAGAATCATGAAGGTGTCCGAGGCCTGAGGGGTTGCCATTCCACTGGACTTGCGCGTCGAATACCGCAATGCCCGTTGCTGCTGGATAAATCCGGAGAGCGCAGGTCGGGAGTAGCGGGTGCAAGATGCAATCATGAGGGTGCAGAGCATGACACTTACAAACTTCGCGTGCTCGGCGGTCTGGAAAGGCCAACTGCATGCACAGGTACCCAGTAAACCTTCGGGATTTTGCTCCTGATTTTCGGACCACGGCAAGAAGACCAGACAGTTCATCCCGCTCGCCATAGTCATGAATTTTTTGTTGAATCATTGGTGTCATGGCAGAAATCAGTTCTGTTCATGCTGCTCACAGCTTCGCAAGAAAGGCTGCGTGGTGGCTTCCAGGGATAATTGCATGTGCTCCTGGTTCACACTCAGTTGTAGGACAAACAGACGCCAGCCTTGTGGAGGGAATAGCAAATGTTGTCTATGCTTTCGGCGTGCTGAAGAAGTTCAGAGTGCGGCGTGCTCCTGTCGTTGAACTGCTGAGGCCATGCGATCACCATGTGCGAACCGCACGGCCGCGCGGCCGCCCTGTTGCCAGCGACTACCAGTAGTGAGAATACATGCAAAAGCTATAAATGTATGTGATAATAAATGTCGTCGTTTGACAGTCGCACGGTCTCAGTCAGACAACGCCCCGCCACCAAACCAAGGACCAACAGCACAGGAATTGTCCGAGATCGATGATCTCATCAACACGTTACTTAGCTGTAGAGGCCAAGAGGAGGTATGCTGTGCATTTGATACGTGTACTGCTCCCCTGTGCGCTGCATGCAGCTGGAATTGTGCTGCATACATTCACAAACATCATCCACCCTGCCACCAGGCCAGGCGCTCCAGTCCCATGATTCCTGCCGCGACCCCGAGCTTCCCACCCCCCTTCCTCCCCTCACCGTTTCTCTTGCGCATGAAAATTCCATCCTGCCAACCGCATGCCCCAGCCCATACCATCCGTCACACTGGCAGGCGGCTCAGCATTGCCCCCGCTCTGAGCCCCTCCCAAAACAAAAGCATTCGGGCCAACAACCTCAACCATGTGAAGTCGCGCGTGCAGTTCCAGAAAGCAATTGCCGACAACATCCTTGCGTTCGATCAGCAGTTCTGGATGCGCATCGCTGCCCGGAACGATGCTGCGGACGAGGAAGAGTCTCAGCGGCTATCGTCCCTGGCAACAACGGTGATGCGCCTCGTGGAGGTGGCCGTCACCCGCACAGAGGACCAGCTGGCCAGCAGCGGCAAGGTCGTGCAGGAGATCATGAAGTCGGCCGCTAACGACGATGGCACCTGGAGCGTGCCTCTCCCGGATGATAAAGTAGAGACCATCAAGCAGGTGCGCATGGCACGCTCAATTACATCGCCACGCCGAACCATGTAGATGCTCCCTGCTGTGAGTCTGGCAAGATTCTAGAGAGCCGTCCCTTGACAGCTGCCAGGCTGTCCTCTATAGCGCACTCATACATGCAGCTGTCGAGAGCTCAACAGCAGCAAGATGTTGGGCAACGTTGGCGTTGAGGGAGGCATTTGGTGATTGAGTCAACCCAATGCTATACATTTGTGCATTGTGGCTGCATCCACATTGGCTGTATCAATCCGCCAGACTGACGTTTTCACGCATGACCACTGCCTCAGGCACAGTGTGATTGTAAAGGCATGTGCATGATTGTGAAGGCATGTGCATGCAGAACACAACCATCAGGCCGAACTCATTTCTCTTGCTGTACCTTCAGCATGTCCAGACGTGGCAAGGAAACCAGCAGCAGTGAATCTGCAACCTGCGACATTAATTGCACTGACGTCGGCAGTGCTGGCATTCCTGCAGTTCCAGTCAAGAGTGCGCGGCAGTAGATGCCACCATGCAAGCCACGGTGACACGCCCTGCAGTCCTGTATAACATCTAGCACCAGGTCCATTAACTTGTAGATATAGGGTCAACCTGCGTTCAGTGTCCCCTCTCCCCACTTCCCTTCCGCTTCAGCAGGCCCCATCATGGGCACAAACTGACCATCGTGTTACAGCAGCTAAGCAGTGACAGCACAAAAACATGGCTAACATGCAGGCTCTGGACGACAACAGTGATGCGCTTGATGAGGCTTTCCTCTCGAGCTGCTTTGCCTATGTCAAGAAGGCCTCTGATGACGGGCTGGTAGACATTGTGCACCTCCTGCAAAGCATCCTGCAGCTGTACGCGGCGCGACACTGGAGCCAGGCAGACGCTGGCGGCAAGGATGATGCAATGCTGCTCGACATTCTCGCCGCTGATGAGAAGAACTGGCAGAACATGATCCATGACCTCGCTTCTGCAGGTGTGGCGATCTGGCTTGCCACATGCAACACAGGGTAGTACCCGGCACCGCTGGGTAGCGGTGTATTACGTGCCAGTGCCGCATCCAGGAGGGCGTGCACTTCTGCACTTTGGCTCGACTCCTGCAACATGCAGAGATATGCTGGCTTGGCTCGGCAGGCAGGTGCCGTCGTTAGGGCGTGACACACCAACCTCTGCAAGCTGTATGCGCGGCCTTGCTTTTCACAAGCATGAGGCGGCTGGGGATTAGATTATTTTGTCATTTTGCTCTTCTGTGCTTATGCTGAGCTGCTTCCAGTGTGGAAGTTGTGCCGGCAGGACTGAAGTACGGCTTTGCTGCAGGGGAGCTCAGTGAGGCGGCGTTCATGGCTACGCTGCAGACAAAGATGGAGCAGACGGTGTTGCAGATGAAATCTGGCAGCTACAGCCAACGGGTGCAAGCCGAGTATCTAAAGGAGGTCGAAGATAGGGGGAAAACTGTGTTTAAGGAATTAGCGGGGCTTAGCGAATAGGCTCCCGACACCTGTTACCAAGTGAGTGTGTGTGGGTGCATGTAGCGAGACAGGTCGGTTGCCTGGTGCAAACCATTGGGTCGTGTCACTGGTTGGTGCTGCGCATTGTTATCGGACATCATAAGCTAGGCACCGGTGCACATCAGAACCTGATATCAGATCAGGTCGGATGCAGCCCGGTCTGTTCCCATCTGCGTGGTTACGGTGGCGTGTCTGGGGCCAGATAATGTACCGCAGCATATCAAATCAAGCACCCCTTGTTGCACGTCAGGTATGGCCAATCGCTTAGGCAGGCATGCTGCTTAGGCAGGCATGCTGCACTTCTACAGCGTCAGCAGCTGGCAAATCGATGAACCATGTGTGAAGGGTCGACGCGTATCTGATCTGTGCAGACTGATCTGAATGTGTTGTCAACAGAATCTGGCCACGGCAGGCACTCAGATCATTTGGCGCCGCTTACTGGTACAACGGTCAGGCTTGGTGCCGGAGCTCAAGCTATTGGCAACCAGCCAACAAAGTGGCTTCATGGGCCCTTTTGCACGCGCCCGGCCCTCCGCGAATTCAGTGACGCGTGAGCGACGCCCGTTCCGGCAGGCGTCTCATCAATGTTGATGTACGACTGCGAATGCACCTGAGCTGAGCATGTAAATTGCTTGTAGCGCGGCACGCGGTTGAATACTTGTGAATTTCTGCTTGGCGGGCCCAGGATGGCCAACGATAGGATCACAAAAGAGTCGTTTCGTTCAGTTAAGAGCAGGGCATCTTCGTAGCAGATTTGTTCTAGCTAGCCTTCCTGTGTGGCTGAAATGCAAGCTGCCATGGTGAACATGTGAAGTGGTTTGATTGGGATTTCTTGGTGTTGGGGATTTCACCGCCGCCAAAAAAGGTACCAGGGTGTCTTGTGCCTTTTATTTCATCTTGCACTCCCAATTCGGCGATAACCTGCCAAAATGGCTCGGATCATGGGTGTTGGCACCGGTGTCTTCATCATCCTGTTCATTGGGTACGTCACCTCTCAGGCAATCAGCTGCAATGGGATATGCATATGGTTGTAAATGGCGTGACCGAAACTCAAATGCAGTGTTTTACTGGGAATATTATGCATCGTAGCTTCACGGACACAATATGCAAGGTTAGTTGCACCTTGTTCCCGCTCAGTTTGTTCAGTATATCTGACCAAAAGCAATGTATCATGAGTAGGTTCACAATGCAGACCGGTCGGTTTGATTTCTGCGGGCTCGTATGTCATTCTGCTGATTGTTTTGCTACTGACACCAAGATCTGCCCCTGTGGATGTGGTACGGTGCCCTTGGTGTATGGAGGGAAAAAAGGCATGCAAACCGTAAACAATCGTACGTTGTTGGCTCACATGCGATGAGCGAACTTGCAGGACGAAAATGTCATGTACAACAACATTGGGGTCCTCCGGCGCTTCCTGGTTGCATACTTGAGCCTGATGGGCTTGGGAGGCATGTCCGCACTGGCATCAGATTGGCTGTTCACGATTCGTATCGCAAGATGCATTACTTATAGCACAGATGTGGTTCAAAGAGGCTGTTAAATGATTCACAATTGGACATGAGCTTGTCATGCAAACAGTGCCACAGCTGTTGGAGATTGGCTCATTGATGGACGGACGATCCACAGCCAACATGGTGGAATTCGGAGCATAGAAACACAGAGACATTGGAAATGTTCAGTGGGGACAGCCAGGCATCAGATTCAGACCTTGTGAGGTTCTCCGCCCTCACCTCGACATGCCATGTCTGGATATGGGTCAGCTGAGTCAACTCAGCATGTGTTGTCAGCCTGTATATTACATTCGAGCATCATCTCATTTGAAGTGAGTCTGCCAAGCTGGAGAGACTAGAAGATCTGCAGCAAATTCATCTCTAAGAACGAGAAAGTAGAGAACTGAATAGCTGAATGATACACGTGCATGCTCCTCAAGACATGTTTCTCACTGCAGTGATTCCACTGGTTATGGATTTGAGATCAGAAAGTGCATGCTATGTCAACAGTCAGAATACAACTTTTGCCATTGGAATGGTGCTTGTCGTGTGGGCGCTGATGTGTGAAGTGCGGTGGAAGGACGGATAAGGAACGTTTTCATTTCTGGTTTTCATGATGTGCCGGCGAAAGGGTCCAGGTTTTTCGATATTTGGGACACCCTAAAGGCCTCATCCTTTCCTCATGTACGGAAGCATGAGCAGAACTTGGAGCGAGCAATGAGCCACCAAGGACATCCCATCATGGATATATCGATGTGATACCAGGGTCTTCGTCTGCTATTGTAAGATTGCTGAGACGGTCTAGGTTGCTGAATGAAGCATAGCTATAATTAAGAACGTAGGCAGGCAAAGAAACACTGCCAGGGGCTTGTGTCTAATGCATAGGTCAAGGACATCCTTTTTCATGGTCTGGACAGCAATGGTTCGTGCTACCTGTCATGTCAAGCTGGAAGGACGGGATGACACAGATTTCTGCCACAGTGTGGCTGTTGCTTGAGCCTTCAAACACATAAGGAGGTCCACTCGAGATACTAGCGAAGAATTGGCCGCATGGTCCAGTCACACCCATCAATAAAAGCGAAAATGTTGCTACAGGGCTGGTGTCCAGTGACATTGGCTAGAAACACATGTATGTTTGTGCGCATGGCCACTAAAGCAAACTCAGCAGCTTACATATCCACACTGCTATTACTTGTAATCAGAGAGTCTAGAGGGAATATGTAGTAACGCATATATTGCGCTCTACTCTGAAGTTGTCAAATGCACTACGACCAATGGTCAAGCCATGTCTCAGGCAAACTGCGCTTGCCTCCGCGCAGGCTGTTTCACTACTGGCGCTCTGTTTTGGAGACTGCTCAGTAGAATGAGTGCGGAAATTGAGTCAGCTTGTACAGACCAGAGGATTGTGGAGTATGCAAAACAGTCATTTCCGTCTAAAACACAATAACATGATAAGCCAAGGGATAGGAGAGTCATATGTTTACATGATTGCCAATTTTACTCATGCAACACGTTCCCAGTGGAACACTAGCATTACTGGTATGAACAGACACATTACCAGTACAATCTCTCCAATGTGCAGGTACAGAAACTCCTTGTCTAGATCTTCTATTGCAAAATCTGTCAGCGGCAACTGTGTCAGGCCTGTCAGCGCTTGGATGACGCTCACAACAGCCGTGATCCGACCAAAGCTTTGATATGAAAAAAGAGTGCCAATTGCAGTGAAGAATGTGGAGTACAGTAAATACCGGGCTGTAGACCAGACCAAGAAGTTGACGACCTGCAGCATGTCATGCATTGGGGCCTACAGGAGAAAAGCATTCTACCTTTGTGATATGCACACACGCGCAGTGTCATGATGTGGTAACTGGCGGACAATCACGGAGCATGTAGACATGCAAGTGTAGCATCGATGTGCTGGCGTCAAGGATGGTGCCAGTGGGAGGTCACACTGGCATGAACATGGCATGAGAAGCAGGTAGGCAGGCGGACTTACCTGCAGTTGCAGTACCGAGATGCTCTGAAGCACAGCTGTAACTAAAGACAGCATATTAATGAACACGAGAACAACACCAAAGCCAAGACGGTCAAGAAAAAAGCCATTGAAAGGTGCAAAAATGAAAACACCTGCATGAAAGCACCATTCCATGACCAGTGCCGGGAGTTGGGTGTCCTGGCGAAAACCACCATCTGCAATGCCTGGCGTAAACAGAACGGCTCAGTACCTGGAACGATGAAGCTAAGCATCTGCAGATATTTTTCATCGTCATCCCCCATCTCTTCCAGCTGGATTCGGGCTGTACCTAGGTATAATTGCAGCGCGTACACATTACCAATGAAGATGGCGCCAAGAGCTATACACTCTGGAGACTTTAGCTGCTGTGTGATAGGCTTTGAAAATAGCGCTTTCCACCTGCAGGAATACATAATTTGCGACAGAAGGATGTACATGCAGTGGCAGGCTGCCCATTTCCTGTGACCTTGTCGTCCCACTGAATGCATTGAGAGAGCCCATACAAATACCAATGCGAGTGTGGCAACACATACACTCACAAAGCTGCAACTGCATGGACAGAAACATCCTGCAAGGAAGCGTCCCAGCTCTGCTACAGGATCTCTTACAATTGTGCATGTTTTCAAAGCACTCACCCAAGACCCGAGGCTTCTGTACTGTGCACATGGATACAAGAATGGCTGTCGTGCAGCATGCACCTCGCTCCCATTCTCAGTGTGCCACTGCTAGCACCATCACAGTTTGCAGTACCAAGAGGCAGTGAGCACCTGCGCCGTAAATGATAGCCTCGTCTGCGGGCTCGGGGAGGATCACAGGAGGATGGCGAGCATGGCTCGCCCTCGTGCATATGTGTACCTTGGTGCAATCTGTCGTGCCCGGGTGTAGACAGTCCGGGTTCTCCAGTTTGGCCACAGGAGCTAACAAAGCTACTTTGTGCTGCATGCTGATCGACATGCGAGTTCAGAACTGACGCGGAGCGGGTCTGAAGCTCTAGCTGTGCCTCGCTTGGTGGCATAGTGCTGCCACAGCTCATGCTGTCCCCATTCCCACAATTGTAACCTCTATGCTCCTTGCTGGTACTACTACCAGTGTTAACTTGAGATAGAGACGAATCGCTGCAGAGCGGCGGTGTCCGCTCAATTTTCTGTCCAGCAGACTGATACGATACCACGAATCTGAGGGTGGAGGTGTTGAAGTGGTATGTTTGCCCAGCCTTGAGAGATCTGCGGGGGTTCATCCACAGCATCATGCCGACCCACGGGAGGCACAGACAAGCATGAATGATCAGGATTGCGCGGTAAGTGCCATGTGCAGGGCCATCAGCTGTGACGAGAGAAGCATAGATGGCCCTCAGCACTTCAAACGTAACTCCTGATGCAATGAAGAACCCCACGTAGAGGCTGGAGATGAATCCCTTGTTCTCCGGGAATAGCTGGGCGGTGTGGAACTGCGACATGTGGAAGCAGAGGCCTCCCAAGCCCACCAGGAATGCACCGAAAGGCAAAAGGTCGGTAGCTATCACTCCGAATCCTGCATGCATGCCGGAACTGTGTAACATACGACATTGTTTTTGGAACACTCAAAGCTCAACATGAGCCTAACGGTGGTATGTGAGGTGTCGCTGTTTATTCCGTCCTGTCATCTGAAATGTCTTGAATGTGAACACAAGCAAAGCCATGTTGACACATCGCGAGCGCTCAATTCACTGTGTAAAGTTTTAGACATGCAATACACAAGTAATAGTATCTGTGGTTAACATCGCCACCCAGAACGGAGACAATGTGCGACCTTTCGGATGACTTCCGCATGCCGTCGTCAGCACTTCGTGTTGAAAACATTATCTGCAGATACTCATTGTCTAAAAAACGTAAACCACGCGGCATGACTGCTGCGCGTTGTATTATTGTGGAGGGGGCGCACCTAGAGCTATCAGGCCACCCGCGGCCATGGTCGCACCAGCAACGCTCGTCAACTTCGGGCCCAGGTAGTCGACAGACACTCCAGCAAATGCCAGCCCAAAATTGACAGCGAAAACTCCTGCAGTCCATACTACATTGAGCCTCGAGTCTTGGCGTGAGCAGCTATCACTTGTTGGGTTACATCCTGTGGTGAACACTGCCTCTTCCTTCAAAACGACGGACAAAGCATTCCATCCGAACATGAGGCCCCCCATGACAAGCTCGCCCACAAGACCAACGCAAAGAAGTGCATATTTCGCATGAGAAGGTCCTTGCAGTATTGCGACAGACGCAGGATCTGACATCTGCATTGGCAACGTATACGTAGCCGATTCGATTACTCCGGGTTCGCTGCTTGGCAACGCCGCGGGGAAACGACGGGATATGTGCCCTTCTTAAACGCTGCATGAGTTCTACACGTACGATCGCATTGCTGCGGACACTTGATGACCACATTCTGTGCCGCGTTGCATGTCACCATAAACCCCAGAAGCCACGAAGCCTGATCCGGCATCCAGGCATGCCGCTCTCATCGGAATTCTGGAAATGTAAATGAGTTGGGAATTTTGCCAGGTTGATCTTTCAGATCAGGTTGACGTCGCTCATGTTGATGCGTTGAAGCGGGAGAAATGCTGGGGTCCATCAGTTGCCATGATCATCAATGCTGATACCAAGGTCACAGGCAGAAGTGTCATTCTAGTGCCATATGAGCGGGAGCATGTAGAAGTCTATCACAAGTGGATGCAGGTCTTACCAAGCTGCTGTTTCAGCCCTGTATCTGGTGGTTTTGCAGAAACAGTGTCGTCTTTGCTTCCAGATTCAGCATTTGTGAGATGCTCGGTTTCAGCCATGCAGGACCCCGAAATGCAAGACTTAACGGGATCTGAACCTCTCTCACTGCAGCAGGAGTATGAAATGCAGCAGTCATGGAGAACGTGAGCTCAGCCCTTGTACCATTGATTGACCGTGCTGAGCTTGCGAGAGGCTCGATTGTGTTTTCACCGACACGATGTTGCAGCCAGATGCGTGTCCATACCACGCTAGATCCCCAAGTTTGTACATGTTCAGGGACTCAGATAAATGCACTTTTATTTTGTTAGATCCATCAATTCCCGGCGAGCATGGGGGTGCGATGGCGGGTGATGTCAACGTCTTCCTCACAGACCCAGAAGATCCATATCTAGCTGAGATAGAGGTGTGCCGCACTCTAAACCAAAGGTCTTGCACATTCTCGTGGTACCGCTTCCAAAGCCGTGATTTATCGTTTGAGCAGTAATGCCTGTGAAGTGGCGCAGGATCATCAGGCTGCTGGCTGGCCTAACACTGGCACACACTGAATGTACAGGTTATGGTCGCTGACACGCGCAGCCGTAGAAAGGGCATTGGGCTGGAAGCGCTGTTATTGATGATGCAGTATAGCATCCGATTCCTCGGAGTGACAGGCTTTATTGCAAAGATCATCAACACAAACACTCCATCCATTCGATTGTTCAGTCGCCTGGGATTTATCAAGCTGAAAGATGTGGCGATCTTCAAAGAAGTACACTACATGCTCAACAGCGAGTTGTGTCCACAAGAGTGGTCCCATCTACTGCAAAGCTTGCAGTCACTCAACATCGCAGGTTTTAGATGACCCATGCATACAGTCAGCTTGCAGTGCGCAGTTTGAGGCCACTTCAAATCCTATATCCGGCCCTTGCGCTGCTTATGCCCGGTTCAAACGACGTGGTCAGCGCAGGGGAATACTGCACAATGATTAGCAAAGTTCCCGCTTCAAAGCCATGCTTCATCAAATGCAAGCTTCGGGAGCGCGTCATTGAACGATTTCATCACAGTAGCCCCATAAGTGCGTTCTTCGCCAGGATCCACCATGTTGTGGTCGCTGGAGATGTCAAGCGTATGTGACGTTGTGATGCACGCAACCCGTGGCCTGTACATAGAGGGGAAAAAGTGAAAAAAACTCGGTTAGAACTGCAAATTGTTGTCTAACTTCAGTTCTTTATCCGCATGCACGTCATCTGCAGCTGCCCAGTCGTATCGTACAGCAACCTTGAAAGTGAGTAACAGTTTCGTTTCTTAAAAGTATGTTCCATCTGTGGTTGCCAGCCATAGCGCAGCCTCTATCTCTATCTTGTGGAAGCCCAACCAACAACTGGCCCTGACCATGCAAGCTACGTGTATTGTTTCAATGTACCTGTATGCATTTAGACAAGCAGAGGCACACGCATGTTCTGGTGGCTGGGGTGATTGCATGTGTCCAGTGGCAAACATGGCTGTAAACCATACTCTGAACATTATGTCAAATGCCGCTCTGTGCAGCAAGAGTGCAGTAAGTAAAAACAAGACTTGTGGATGGGCAGAAGGCACAGGCTGGCCACAGTAAAGGTGGCGGTGCATCCGACCTGACCTGTCAAGCATTACAGCCGCATTACAGCGCGCGACCACCTCGCTTAGCACAGGAGGAGGCCCTGTGAGTTGCGTGCGGTTGTCTGAGGGGGGTTTCCAGGTGGTTTGGCCCGTGGTCCCGGTTATCCGGAGATGTCAAAGTCCTTGTAGGATATGGCGAGTAAGTGTCACATTTACATTTTACATTTACAGCTGAAGCGTTTCAGCTGACAGCCGCTTGCAGCGCAAGTACAATGAGAGCTACATCGAGGTTGGACGAACAGAAGACAGATCATGATTCAATATAAAATCTGATAGGCGTGGTTATCCATTTCACAGCGTGGATATTGAGACGCGTCACACATGCACCAACCCGGGTGAAGCGCCAGGAGAAAGCTTCGCCCAAGCATGCTGGAGCTGCCGGCAGGGGTAGCGCGGGGCTGAAACATGCTAGGCAAAGATGAAAATCATAGTTTAAGACAAGTGCGAAGTATGGCCGGCGCTAGCTTTCTTGCATGGGGCAGCGCCACGCAATCTGCTGACAGAACGGTTCGGAACAGCTTGCATGGCAACCCGCCGACCCCAAACACCAGACAGTATGACCAAAGATCTTCACAAAACCTTGTTTGCAGCATGGCCAGGAGTGCGGAGGTTCATGGGATCAGCTCCATATCCATGCATGTAGTCTTCCCTGAGGCAAGCCCTGTGACCATCGATGATGCTGCTAGCCACGACACCCATTCAACGCCATGACGACGCGGTTATATGTCAGGGTGAGCAAAAAAATCCCCGAACTGAACAGATTTGGAAAGCACTACCAAAAAGTCGAGGTATAAAAGTTTTCTGTCATGTCCGATTCGAACGAACGACCATCAGATGACAATCCAACCACTACAGTCTGATGCTCTACCAACTGAGCTAATGACAGAAGATACGCTACTCTGCGATGTCCTTATAAGGTATTAGTAAAGCGTGATGTTTGAATAAGGACACCAAAAGAACCGTATCTTGTATCACGCCAAACCCAAACGGGCATCGGCCACAGCACCCCGAAGCCTACGCATAGGGCCGGAAGAAGTGCTACATACACCTTTATAATGATACCATGCTAAAACGTTACATACACAGAATCGCCTAAGGCTATAAGCTTGTGATGGTCTTACATATAGTTTTCATGATGCATCAACCATGGGCCCCCCGGGGGGGGCAGAATGTCGTGGCAAAGGTGGCTGTAAGAAGGGCATGAATCATGACTGCAGCTGAGGGAGAAAGGGTAGGGACCAAGGTAAGGGTGGTGAGTGCACAGTGATCCTCGGTTTGTCCCACGGATCCAAGAATCCATGGTAGCTTAGGCAACGGGACGATGGCGGATTTGAACCACCTAGGCTTGCAAATTTGCGTGAGGGGCCATATGCATTGAACAAAAACGGCCAGGGTCACATGGGTGACGCAGGCATCAAGAGAGATTTGTGTAAGTGCAGCAGGGTGCACCACATATCTCGAATATGTATATTGAGTTGGTCATGACGAGTTGGATCTTGAAAGAGCGTCTTGATGCACCATCAACCCAGTGAGGGAATTCCTGGGGGAAAACTGAATCAAGTTGGCCCGCCGATGATCAGATATAGCAATTCGAGTGTGGAACCAGTTACAGGGACCAGCTTTGAGCTCCGGACGCTGGACAAGTGAATATTAATTGTGGATCTGAGTCTGGTTTTGGAATGCTTGATGCACATGTCCTCTGATCCACGATGCAACTGCGCCATATGCCATCGTGCCTGTCTTTGTGACACTACTGATACAGATGAGCTTGATATGTTCTTCATCAGAGACCACCACAAGGTCTTACATCACACGATAGCCATGTGAACTTCAGGGTTCTGAGCAGGTAGCTACAGGCGGGAGCCTCACTGAGGGGGAAGTTGCCGAGCATGGAATCTTCTTATCGCAAGGCCATAAGGACCATCCCCCTAGTCAAACCCGGCCCCCTGTCATTGATGCAAGTTCGAAGGGCTGGTGTCTATATAGATACTGTCCATAACTGTGAATTTGTGATCTGACCGTGGAACCACTATCAACAGCCTAATCGGGCAGGAGCCATCTTCCATGCCAACTTTTCCAATTCGACCACTTAACGCCTATACCCGCATCGATATTATTCGTAAAACACCGGAGCCCGACGGAATTGCAGGGCAAGCCTTGATCCCTGGATCTTACACGATGCAATATGATCACACCAGTGCAGCTAGTTGAAACAAGAACGACATGCAAGCATCACGTCGATCGTTTTGGGCAGATCCTGTCCGGCTGCTGAGACTCGAGTGAGATGTCGTTCATCTGCCTGCGACGTGTTTGGCCCATGTTTCTCTTTAACATGCACTTGAGGCGAGAGAGCACCCCCAGAGGGGCTTGTCAACGGCGCGCCGGCCGGCAGCACTCCCGTTCAGTCGCACATGGGAGAACGTCAGGGCCTGTCGACCAGCACCTTGCTGTTTGGCATGATGCTACAGGGATCCCTGAAGGACTTTGAGCAGCGGCTGGGCCGTTTTCGCATATCTCGACGGCTGCACGATCCGGGGCAACTCGGATACGGCCCCACACGCCTTCAGGGGTCTGATTTCAGCTACCGGACCAGTTCACCTCATGCCCAAGCAGCACACTTGAAGAGAGAATACGGGAGAGCCTGCGAGACGGGTGGGGGAGGGGGGGGGTTGCGAGAGTGGAGATGGCGTGCGCCGTGGGAAAGGGTGAAGAAGGCAGGGGTGGCCGTGGGCGCGGCGAAGCTGCTGGCACAGAGTGCGGGGGTCACCTTGTCGCCACCTGTATGACATGCGCGTCCTTCTTGCGAGGTGTGGACTGTATGTGTATGCAGCCCGGGGACTGACGTCGCAGAGGCCCAGCGCAGGCGACTAGCGGGTGCACGTCCTGAGGCGAATAGGGCCCTAGCTGTGGGGGTAGAAGGATCGTGAAACGTGGTCGGTCCAGCGTGTGAACTCATATATATGGTGCTGCTGGTGAAGGACAGCACCGCATCGGTCAGCGCCGGTAGGCTGGCGCGGAATGCATGCAGCAGTACCCATATGCATTATGGTCCCCATGTGCAGGCCATGTGAGGGGGGTGTGCACTCAGCCCCCTGGTGGTTTCAGTGTTAGCGCGGACACCCGGGGCCCCCACTGACGAGTCTGCCTTGTGTCCGGTCGATGGACACCGACTACAGCAGTGCGGTGTACTCACAGACATTCCTCTTCCGCGTGGAACAGCAAGCATTGGGTGGAATGGCGTGCACATGCATGGGAGCCATGGGATCTACTTTTCAAACGGCGGTCGAGATACTGCGGCATGCGTCGTGTCAAGTGACGGCAGCAAAGCCGAACATTCCCTACTCCATACTCCATACCCCCGCTGGCGCCTTGATACCATGCTATTGCGCACAGATACCTCCATCAGCATCGTTGAGGATGGATCCAAGTGGTGAATGCAATGGCTTAAATGACAGCTGCATGTGATTCCGCTGTGGTCCCGCTCGTGGCCGGAGCGCTTCCGACACACTCGCGAGCGCATATCGTAAGCAAAGTGGTCCCAAAGCCTGAGTAAATCGCCTGCAGACCCGAAGCGCGTGTGCATTAGCCCATTAGCTGCGGTGCGGAGCGGGTGCACCTGCAACGTCGCGACCTCAGTACACAGTCGAAAATGAAGTTCGCCCACCAGCTAACGTTCAACACACATCCGGACTGGAGAGATGATTATATTGACTACGACAAGCTCAAGCGGCTCATTTATACAATTGAGCGAGTGGTGTGTGCTTGCGCGTCACGCCTGGATGAGATCTTCCCGTCAAGGCTACGGCCGTGTCGAACAAATGCCGCGATCGCCGTTGGCAATCATAATACACGGGTGATCGGCGGATTTCGTACTTCACGAGTGCCGGGCTGCAGGAGGCAGAGGAGCGTCATGTCGCAGATTCCGTGCTCCGCAGAAGCATGGACGAGAGCAGGTTGCCATCGACGTCGTTTGATGGGGCTGATCGACCACTTCTGCAACATATGGCGTCCATCACGCTCGCAAATCCAACAATTGCACGCTGTCATCAGGATTTTCGGGACTGTTTCAATGCCGAGCTCAAGAAGGTGCGTCGCAGGTCCAGGGTCGGCCCTCCTGCCCCCCGTCCTGAGCAAACCTGAAATGCTGGATGATCTGCAGGTTGTGCAATTCTATCACCGAGCACTGGCAAAGGTTACAAATATCTTGACCAGCCTGGAGCACCAGATGGCCATCACTAAGGAGGCTTACCATGCAGAGGCAAGCAGCCCCTGACTATGTTTGGCACTCCCGTGTGACCACTAGGTCGATCCATTGCGCCCACCGTCACATGAACACCACTACCCACTTCTTCACGGTCAGGTCGACGTGAGCCAGACCCCTCTGCTCTTCATACAGGGCAGTGAGAGCTACTTCTGGGCAAACAAGGCTCCACCAGAGTTGCTACACCCACTGATGAAGCGGGCCAAGGAGGCATACATGGAGCTGCAGGACTTGTTGGAGTTTCGCCACATGAACCACGACGGCTTCCGGAAGATTCTGAAGAAGCATGACAAGGTGACGCAGTCGCCACTCATGGACGAGTGCATGCCCGAGGTGAACCGTTCATTGCCTGCAGACCAGGATGCCCTCGTCCAACAGGTGACGCCCCACGCTCCACCACCCAGACCCACCTCATTCACAACTCCACAGGAGCCATCAGTACCTTCCATCAGCTATGTCCATTCCATCACATGTGCCATGCTGCTGGGGCTCGCGAGCGAGCATACCCGCATGCACGTTCAGCAAATAAGGTAGAAGCTCGCACCTTACCACGTTCAATTGCACCTACCAAGCGGTCACTACATGCAAGAGCAAGCGCTCATCTTGTGATTACATCACGCCTGAAGCACTGCGTTGCACCTGCCTGGAGGCCCCCGGGCTGCGCTGGCCAGCCGGCCGCAATAGCGTCTCCCCGACACCACGAGGTGCCTCTGGCCGCTTGCAGAAAAGCCACCACGCGCTCGAACTGCACGCGAAGCTCCACAACCAGACCGTCGACCAGTCCGAGACGGCGCTCCAAGCGCTGCGGCAGCGCTCCACCCTCGAGTACCAGCGGCCGACGGTATGGCGCGACATGGCGGAGCTCGAGCGCCATACCACAGTGGTCCGCGTCGAGGAGCACGGCGGCAATGCTGACAAGAAGAGGTCGCGCAGGCGTGCCAGTCACGCCATCGTCCTCGCTTTCTCCGTCGCCGTCTTTGCCGCGCTGCTCAACCTGCAGCTCCTGTCCAACCCGCAGCAGAACGCGTGCCTCGCGATGATCGTCCTGCTCTCGCTGCTCTGGAGCACTGAGGCACTGCCACTCTACGTCACCTCCATGCTCGTTCCCGCACTCACCGTCATGCTACGCGTGCTGCCTGGTGCCGACGGCGAGCCCCTTCCTGCTCCGCGCGCCGCAGACCACGTCTTCCGGGTACGCCGCCTCCTGCATTCTCGCATCATCGAACCTCGCCAGTGTCGCATGATCCACCTGGTAACGTCCAGGGGCATGCATGAGCATCATGCATGTGTGGTGAGTGCAGGTGATGTTCTCGCCGGTGATCATGCTGCTGCTCGGGGGCTTTGCCATTGCGGCGGCGCTGTCAAAGCACTTCATCGCGAAGGCCGTGGCTGTGCGCATTATGGCACGCGTCAGCCGGCCACGCTACGTCGTGCTCGCGTCCATGTTCATCGCCACCTTCTCCAGCATGTGGATCTCCAACGTCGCGGCGCCCGTGCTGTGCTTTGCCCTTGTGCAGCCCATCCTGCGCCGAGAGCACAACAGCCCGATGCTCGGCAAGGTCCGCCCAGGCTGCTTCAACACCGTGACTCGCCGCTCGCGCTTTCTGCGCAGCCCAACTCAGTTCCACGCATGCGTGCGTGTTCGTCACGCGGCCATGAATTAACAGCTGCGCTATTTGCAGAGCATCGTCATGGGCATAGCCATGGCCTCCAACGTCGGCGGCATGTGCGCTTCCACACTACCTTGCCCCTGCCTTGCGCCGACGTCCACCCACACTCGGTGCTGCGCTATGCCACAGCCTGCCTGCTCTGGGGACACAGCGGCGCCGCCAACTGTGCAGGACGTCCCCGATCTCAAGCCCGCAGAACATTTTTGCCATCGCTGTCATGTCCGACGTCCACACAAGCCCTCCCAACTGGCTGGAATGGTTCGCGATCGCGCTGCCCGTGAGCACCGTCATCAATCTCGGCATCTGGGCACTGCTGATGTTCTACTACAACCCTGACCAGGAGGTCACGGAGATCCTGCCGCTGCGTGCTTCGAACGACCCTGTCAACTTCACCCAGGCACGCCTTGCTGCTCCGCACCAGTACCGTCGCACCCTTCTGGATGTAATTTTCTACCCCTGCATCACAATCCTCAAATCGGCATGAGGGGCCTTGTGCATGAGATTTTGCACACTTGCGGACTCTGCTACCGGATGTTAAAGCCGCGGCCAGACTGTATGAGCCCGGACGCGCCCAGCCATGGCGAGGAGCATGCATGCACCCTGCGCAATGCATGTGACGCCGACCAGTGACGGCTTTCACAGCCGCAGATGGCCGTTTGCAGGTGACGGTGGTGGTGATCAGCGCGGTGACGGTGCTGCTGTGGTGCGCCAACACTGCGCTAGCGGGCGTGCTTGGCAACCAAGGCATTGTCGCTATCCTGCCGCTGGCCGTCTTTTTTGGCACGGGTATCCTTGACAAGGACGACTTCAACGGCTTCCTCTGGCACGTTGTCATGCTTGCCCAGGTATGCATACCCGTGCAGCTTGCCTGCAGTCGCCCTCTGGCAGGCGTCCACAGCCACGCCCGAGTGTGCGGAGGCACCGCTTTTGCAGAACACAATACTCGAGCAGATATCGGCAGTGGTAGCTGATCATCCCGGAATTGCGGAACAGTAAGATTCTCCCCCGTGGGTGTCTGTGATGCACGCGTACGATCCTAGTTGCATCGGCTAACGGCCAGTTCGATTGTTATCGGAATGGCTGATGCAATTCTGTGCTACAACGCTCGCCACACAAGCCACTAGCGCGGCCCAGAACGGGATTTGGGCATTGCGCTCAATACATCGGATGTATTGCCGCCACGCGTGACAATCAGCGGAGCGAACGGGATGTATGACAGTATGGGCAGCGCCCTTGTGCATGGCAATGGTGGCAGAGCGGCTGTGGCTGCTCGTGCAGGGTGGGCTGGTGCTGAGCGAGGCAGTGAAGCAGTGCGGTGTGCTGGAGCTCGTCGCACACTACATTAGCCACGCTGCGGCCGACCTGGACCTGTGGAGCCTCATAGCCGTCTTCTGCGCTGTTGTGGCCGTGTGCACAACGTTCATCTCGCACACTGTCGGCGCGATGGTGATTCTGCCAGTCGTGCAGAGTGTAGGCAAGGCGCTGCCGGTGCCCCACCCGCGTCTCATGGTCATGGCCAATGTTCTCATGTGCTCGGGAGCCATGGGCCTGCCTGTCTCTGGTGCGCCTCGCCTTGCTGGGGCCCTCGATGGCCACACGCATGTCTGCTGATGCTTGCTGTGCCACCAGACGGAGTAGCTGCGCTGTCCGGCTGTTTGGCAGCAGCAAATGTACAGTGCCGCACATGCAACGGCGGTGCATGTGCTGTTGCGCGCACAGTATGTGGGCACCTGTTGCAGGGTTCCTGTGATGTATGCTGAGGTGCAGGGCACAGTGGAATGCTCGTGACCCAATTGCAAGCTGCGTGTGCAGGCTTCCCGAACATGACGGCGTCGGCGCTGGAGACGGCGCTAGGTACGCCGTACGCTGAGCTCCAGGACTTCCTGGTCATCGGCCTCACATCGACAGTCATCGCCTGGAGTGTCATTGTCTCTCTGGGATACTTGATTATGTACTGCATAGGGTATTGACGGAATGGTAGATAATATATGTTGTCTTAGCCCACGGACCGGTAGCAGTGTAACTAGCTAGTAGATTACATGATCTCTAGGGGTTTCTGGCCCTGCAATGTCGCCTATCATCGCCAGCTTGCTCTGGTGGCTGCAAAGGTGAATTTATCACCTCAGGACGTCGTCCCTGTGGAGATGTACAATGCACTCACAACGGGGTTGACAAAATAAATCTAATCGCCCAACTTATGTCCATCGTCGAACCAACGTACACCTAGAGTGGCCGCAGCATGCTACTCTTCGCGTCATCCTGACGCCTGAACTCGAAACTGCTAGTAAACTAATAGAACATGTATCTGTGTTTGAGCCACAGAATAAAATTAGTACACACGATTCAGGGTGAACCATGCAGCGGCGAGTTGTTCGGGTGCTGTGCCAAGACACCTGAGCACCGTGCCATCTGGGACTGTGGCTTGTGAACAGGAGGCATCACCAGCAGATACCGTTGTAGAGCTCCGCCCCATCACCCCCGGCATTGTTCTGAGGCCTAGTGGGCACCAGTGAAACTGTACAGCGGCTGTACGGAGGTGGAGTGGGTGATCTTGTGATGCCGCTGCCATTCGCCTATGGAATGGTTAATGAGGGTGCGCGCCTCCACCACCTGGGAGAACTTCTCGCCATTGAAGGCTAGCTGGTAACACAGCCCCACCTGTACTCCACACAGCTGTGACCGCACAGGGTCACAGTTTACCAAAACTCATATATCAACGCTATGCACTAGCCAGCCGTACGGCCAACCTTGCAAAGCTGCCACATCAACAGCATTACCGAGACCCTCCCTACTGCAACTAGCACAGCATTTCATGCATAGCTGGGAATGGGCATCTGCGCCATCAACCCGTGATGCAATGCAATGCCAGTGCAATGCTCCACAATCTCATCACACTCAATTCTGGGGGGCCAGCTGAAAATGCAAACTTGACCCAGAAACAAGCCACAGCTACACAGGCTACATGCACGATGCTGATCCATGTGGCAGCCATTAACTGCTGTAAGCTGACGCCATGAGCAATATTAATGTGATCGCCGAGAACGACATTCACCACTGACGCTTGCGACGTTGGAGTCACATGTGATGGCCACAGCTAGCAGAGGAACAAGGCAGGTTGTAGGCACCTTGTATTTGAGCGGATCGGTGACGGCCACAATGTAGCTGAATGGCACAAAGTCGATGTCAAAGAGGTGGCGGTTGGGCTCGTTCTCCATCATGTCAGCAGTGCGGCTGGCAAGGTCCATGCACATCTCTGGGGTGAAATTTACAGCGTCCACCTCAAACACGAGGCGGTCCTGAAGCTCTTGGGATTGTGACACGTTGTTTATGTCGCTGCTCATAAGCGTCTGATTTGGCACCTGTAATAGCCCAGCCATCAGGATTCCGCACACGGTAATCCCCCTACTACACGGTGGTCTTTGGTCAGACATGGGAGCTGCAGTGCCCGGCCTGGATGGCCAGGGTGCCAGCTTCCGTGCGTCTGCGAGGAAGACAGCGGGCCCAGCATTGCAGGCTTCAGCATTGCAGGTGGATGTCATTGGTAGTTCTGGTGGGCCCCACTGCAGCTCTGAGAATTGAGGGCATACAGGGGCCCTGCAGCACGCACAGTGCTCATCCTGGTTACTAACGTGTGTGTAGGGAGATGGGAGACAAGATGGCAAGCTGTGGAGCCGTGCCAATAGGCTGATCAAACAGATGCACAGCCTGCTTGTGACGACAACAGCGACCCTGACAATGCATGCTGGTCGATGCAAGATAGGCGCTGCGGGCGGCAGCATGTCGGAGTGTTGGCAGGTGCACACCCACAGCTTGCAGCCATCGTTGCGGGCGAACTGCGTTGACAAGAGGCCGAAGTTCTTGACAAGGTGGAGCTTGTCCTTGTAGATGATGGCGTCTCCAACCTGCAGCCACATCCCTTCTGGGCTTGCCCGCGTCCCAAGGCCGTGAAGTCACGGCGGGCACTTCTTGCCGTGCTGCCTGACCTTCAACCACGTTGACTGGCCACAGCACACGCACCCAGAAAGTAACACGTACGTTCTCAGGGGCAGGCAGTGAATCATTTGATGACTGGAAGTCAGGCCAGCACACACCGGATGCTGTGATGTGATATGTCAGTTGGTGCATGCGTGTGGCGGCATGGTCACACCTGGTAGGGTCTGATGATGAAGAGGAAGACGACACTCTCATAGATTGTACGCAGGCTGTTGCCAAAAACAAACGCAAACGCGAGGCCCATACTCGAAAGGGAGATGACGAGGTGGCCAACGTCTGTGCCAAAGATCCAGGCATACGAGAAGGCAGCAAGAACATGCATCGTTGCGCCGACGAGGGCTTCGAGCGTCCCAATGACCTGGTCGTTGTCCTGGAGCGTGCGTGCCAGGTTCCGGCGCTCTCTGCGGCCACAGACACTCTGTCAGAATCATTCAGACGTGCTATGAATTGTGGAAGCTCTACTAGGGAAACGTGGAGCAGGAGATGAGGGCATGCAGGTGGTTGATGGACTCGACATGTTCGGCCAACCATGCGCTCAGCGATGGAACTGTCGCATGAGGATGATTCAGCGCTACCTTTCTGGCAATCAAGTCCCTGCAGCAGCTCAGAAGCTGCACAGGAGGGCCACGGATGGAGTACTTGCTGAGGCAGGGATGGCCACGATGCGGGGGCTGCGCACCGGTAAATGTGCTGGAATCGGGAGTGCACCTCTGGCTCCGTAACATACCTGCACAGTCCCCTCGTCGATGATGAGCTGCATATGATGAGGTCCCAAAATCAACAGTGACCATGCATGACCCATCTGTACTGTGTTCCACACTCATCGCGCAGCATTCTCTGCTACTGCTGCTCCCCAGGGCGCCCTCCTTGCACAGCACATGTTCAGGAGCCATGCTCCAGACAACGCAAGGATGCCTGCGGGCCAGGTGCTGGTTAAACGACATGCAGGTGTAGCAGTGCACCCGTCCCCGTCCAGGTCAAACAGACTGAATGTGAACTCGGCATCTTCCTTGTCGGAGAGGAGGGCTTCGAAGTCCTCCTTGAAGAGGCGCTCGCGCGTAAGGTCGCGGCGAGCCGTCAGCCAGCAGTACTCTGCAGCGTGGCTCGCATGCTCGTCCAGGTCCTCCTCAGGCATGTCCTTGAACTACATGCAGTGACCACCGTGCCATGCATGCGGAGGTGCCATGTGCTGTGTCAACATGGGCGTTTACCATGAGCCAAGGGCCCGTCTTGTTGCACTGTTGCTGTATAGGTGCTGCACGAGCCGGGCCGCGGGCATGGCAGCGGTGCCTGCTGGACATATAGCAATCACGAGAAACTCAAAAGCAGACATAGCATGGCATCATGCTCGACTACCCACAGCAAGCAGTGGCAGCATGGTCTCACGCGCTGACGTCCGGGTTCCAGAACACCCTAGATACCGGCAGCATGGCAGGAATGCAGATGTGTGTGGGAGCAATAAGTATGACACCATGGCTGCAGCGTGGGGCCGCACTTGAGCCACCAGGTCGGTGATGCGGTCGGTGAAGGATGAGAGGACGAGCGTGTTGGGGTCTGACGAAAGGGACAGCTGATAGAGGTCGGTGAGGTAGTGCGGCACAGACCACTCCGGGATATCACGCTGCTTGGCAATCTGTGCAAACTGCTCCTCCTCCTCTGCGCCCGACGACACGCGCCGGTCCATGACTTTGCCGAGGACACGCTCCTTCTCGATCGCAGCCTGCATACGGCCATGGTAATGGGCGCACCGGACGGCAACCAAAATGCACCGGTAGAGTGATTTGCTGCTGTGATCATACCTGCTGCTGTGGCCCTCATGGCGTTCATGATGGAGCAAAAGCCGTACAGAGCGTGCGCTGCGGGCTTGCAGTGAACGGCTGCGGAGCCTCGTGCTACCGTTGGCGAGCACGACGGGTGGCAGGGCGGATGGCGCATGTGCAGCAAGCTCAGCGTCGGAATGAATAGAGAAGCGTGGCGGTATGGCGGATCTGATCAGCAACAATGGCACCCCTTGCAGAGGAGTCCAAAGTTCAGTGTAGTACAGATGATTCTGGTTCCATATGAATCAACTCTGTGGCATTTGCACTACACAGGGCTATGTGATGTGAGCTGGGGCAGAGGAGCCAGTGCCTGGTGGCCGCAGGCATGGATGCATGTGCCCCGATGAAGCAGCAACCACGGGAGGGGCTGGGGCTGGACCTGGAGGTTCTCAAACATGGACTCGGCGTTGACACGCAGCGAGAGCAGGCGGCAGGACAGAGTCTTGATAAGCTCCACGAGGGCAAAGATGATGAGGCACAGCCCGACCTTGTAGATCATGTGGAGCGTCTTGTCAGGCAGGTCGTACTTGCGCTCACGCATGACGAGTAGCAGCATGACTTCCATCAGCGCCGCGATTGCCAGCAGCCTACACATGCTCCGCTCGGCTGGCTCAGCTAGACCAGTGGCACACGCTGGCCAAGTCGCTCTCGGTTGCTGCTACTGCGCCACGTGGCCGCCGCCACCGCAGGCACAGCATCTATCAGGTTTGCAAGCACACCGCGGTGCTCTGACAACAGTGAACATGCAAGCAAATTGGAGCTGAGGGCCGCTTGGCCGGGTGGACACATCCACAAGTTTGCAATTGTACAGGCCCTTGACAGCACGGGCACGGGCACAGGCGCTGCGCAGTGGTTGGGGTGGTGGTATGCGGCCAGGCAAAGCACAGGCACGGGCAGCTGGTACTACGAGCAGGGGTGGAGGCACCTGAGGGCGTCCGACATGCCGATGAGGACGTAGTGGACGTTGGTGAGGCCGCTGTGCACGGCGACGGCCTCGAACAGGCTGACCAGTGCGTCCATTGCCCAGCGTGCGAAGATGATGGTCGGGAAGATGAGGGCTGCCGTGATGAGCCACAGGAAGAGCGGAATGTGGAAGAGGGGCAGGAACGCCTCCTTGCGGTTGCGATCCGCGTAGGCCACTGCGCCGCCGGCAATGAGACACGCCAACGTGAAAAAAACCTGCGCGGCTCATCCCTGGCACGGCCATGTGTGAGGCAGACGCGTGACCCCAGTGGCATAGTCGTGGCGAACAAGCCCTCCCAGCTGGATGCAGTAAACATGCATGGTGTGCATGCACAATCGCAGCCACAACAAACACCGGTCGCTTCCTGCATCGATGTGATTGTGACATGCATGAAGCTGTCGTACATGGCGGGCTGTGAGGGGCAGTCGGCGCCATGGGCAGAGGCTGGGAGGGGGTTAGTGTCATGCCCAGACAGGGGGGCTGGCGAGTAGCGCACCTCAAAAGCGGTTCGAGCACGGGCCAGCTTCGTTTTTAGGGCATCGATGTTCTGCTGCTCCAGCGACTTGACACGAAGCATCGAGGCGTGCAGGCAGCCATGCATGTCAGCGTGGTGAGCATGCCCATACGCGCCCACAGACCACTCTGACAACGCCGTAACTGCATGGGCTGCGCCGATGCGCGGACAGATGTCGTGGCAACATGGCAGAAATCTGAGGCTGCTGCGGCAAGGCATGCCATCGTGATGCATGCATTCGAGGGGTAGGGGACATGTGCCATGGCTGATGCAAATTTTCATTTCGGGACTCACGCTGCATGAATGGACGCCAGCTTGGTGGAAGGTGCGTGCGTGCGAGAGAAGGGGAGACTCACATTTCATATCAGTAGGGACCGCTCCGGATGTCGCCTGCTCCATGGGAGAGTTCTCAGCGAACGTGACGGTGTGCGACTCGTCTTGTGTGGACGTTGGTGAGAAGGCATTTGCTGCATTACGGAATCGCTCCATGAAGGTGTAGGAGCGCACTCGGCCTTTGGGGTACTGCAGGTAGGGATGAAACAGTGAATTGGGGCAACCAGCGGATGCATGCTGCCAGGATGAGTGTGGGGCAGCCAGGTGTAGAGTCTCGGTGCACCTAGCGGAGGCTATCTAGGTCAAGAGTCAAAGACACGAATGCAAATTTATTTTTTTGAAATCATGTCCTACATGATTGCCCATTGAAGAGTGGCGCCTCGCATGCAGCGTGTACAATTAATGCAGCTCAAACACATGTGGACCTGGCTAGCGCACCATCTTGCGCATGTAAATGGAGTCACTGCGGTCTTCTGCATCAGCTATACTGGCACCTGGAATATGGTGCCCCTGAGTCACTGACCTTCGAATGGGCCGTGTCCAGATTGAGGAGCCATCATGCTCAAGCAATGGCGGCAGCTTCTCAGACGAAGCAGTTTCGAGCAATGCCTGCAAAACCCATATTACGTCTTTGTGGCTCTCGTCTAGTGAAAAAAGCCTCGTAAGACGCGGTTCCTGAGCTGGTTTGATGGTTTGGCCTTGCGAGCACACGGTTTCCTTTGGTCACTGTGTGTGCCTGATGACTCAACGCCAGCAGTCATTACTGAAAACGCTCCAGGCGGTTAAAGAAAATAACACAAGAACAGCCATAAGAGCGGCGATACTCCTCTTCGAATCTCATCTTGCACATTGTGCTTCTGACTACGCATGATTGGAATGCGTCTAATCTCGGTCAAGTCAGTGGGGGATGGCGCACCGTCCTGACGCTGCCATACTCCCCGGACATTCTTGTTCGGACAAATATAATTATCAGCTATAACGAGCTTGGCATTTCTATCGCTGGTGTTTATGGGGTTGCCGATTCAGGTGTTGACTGGAACGGAGTCAGCAGGTCAAGCTTTCAGGCGGAGCGCAGGTAACGTTGATTTGAGTTCTCCTATCCTAAAAACGCTGATCAAATCAAACTTAATTGAATGGATGGCTATGCACGCTGACACTGCTGTGAAGGTTTTTGGTAAATTCAGTAAGCTGAACGGACAAGCAGGTACGGACCGCACACGTACGCATGTCACATGCAGGGGGCTTGTGCACACGCGAACATCCGAATGTAGCACGGGCAGCGCTCAACTGATTGACACTTTCAAGATCTATCACTGGCTCCCGTGAGTGGTCAGATACACTTAACGGCGATGGGGCAGATTTCATAGCTCGTGTCACCCTCCGTACAAACGAAAATTGTGCATTCTATGACCACGCCCATTCCATATGAAATTTTCGCAAGCTCAAGCTCTGGCACAGCCAAGTCTTTAAGATCTGTAGTAAAAAATTGGATGCTGCATTGCATTCAGCTAACCCGGCAGTCCCAACGTGTCATTGTTTGCGTCCGTGATAAACGGCTTGTCTCATGGGTCCTTTCCGCAGTCAACGTCAGCGCGTTCAGCTGACCGTGTGAAATCAGATTTGTAGACTCTCCTTAGCATGCTAAAGAGTGTATTATCCGCAAAGCTCGGAGTTGAGCAAGTCCAGCAAACGGGATGCACCTGACCGTTGACTCTGCAGTCGGTGGGAAAATTACCATGCTCAACAGAATGCAGACGCATCAGGCATGCGGTTTTCCAATAAAATTTTACCTGCGAGTATCAATCTCTGCGGACGCTACCAATCGAGAAACCTTAATGACCGGTTTGACACTCCTGATTGGGAGAGACCAGTGCTCCATGGTACCATGCGTGAAGACTAGCATAGCCAGAAAGAGTTGAATAACGGGATTCCCAAGAACTCATAAGCAGCCATTCTGAGCAATTGTAAGGGTTTCATTTTCCTCGTCAAAATAGATCTCCCTGTTCCAGTCGCATGGGAGATATGTACATGCTATTTTGTCTGCGCCCAAGTATGAACTCACAGTGCTAACCCATGTGGATTCCCTTCTCATTGCAATTGCCTCTGCTCACAAACGTCAGTGCAACGGCACATCGGCTAGCCCGGTTTCCATTGCACCATCCTGAATATGGGTCAGGAAAGGAAACTCGAACTATGCCAATTCCATGCAACCCCCGATCCAAAGCTGGAGCTTTCCCATATTCGCCATGATGATTTACAGATGCATCCCACACGGTTCGTCCGTCCCTTGCAGCAGCTTCAATGGTGATCAACGATTACTCAGCTGCCAATATACACCTGAACCCGCGCCTCACTGTGTTGTAACTATGCCTATACACGTTACCTTCTGATTCTCCGAGTTGGAATATGGTATGGCTGGTAATCATGAGCACTCCATCATGCAACATCCACAGGTGAGTCTTCCTTATCCTCGTCATGCTTCTCGGGGTCGCCGATCCCCGAGGTGGAGCTTGTTGGTGAAATTGCCCCCGCACCAGCAATGGACTTGCGAGATCGCCGATTTGATGACCCACGCCCGCTCTTAGGTGCCCCGGCCTGAGAGAAATAAGAGAATGCTTCTGCAAGCTCTGGTGGCAATGTCAGACCCAGGAGGTGAAGTGCTTCTGCCAGCATCCCCTGCGGTCCGTCCATAAATACCCGAAACTGCAGTATTACCCTGTGATTCAAACGAGACAGTGCATGTGGCCATTAAAATGCAACAGAATGCCTCACCACAGTGGGTCTGACCCGCTGGTGTGCTCACGTGGATACACATGCGCTGGCCGGAGCAATTCCTGCAGTGGCTGCCACCACTGCTGAATGCCTGGAACCACTGAGTCTAATCTGTACAAAAGTTCCAGCTAACAAGCTGGGAATGGCCGGTCATCGCCAGCACTCACTGACGTGGCTCTATTGGAAGAATTCATATGCTTGACATTGCCAGTTGGTGTGCGTTAGTCTTGCATGCAGATTGGAAACAGTACCGATTGGCATATGATTGTCTTACTCGCGACTTTCACATGTACAAGATGAACATGCAGCGGTTACGGGGCACACCTTGCTGAGCTGGCTGATGTCCTTGCAAATTACGTCTAGGGAGATGGCAAGACAGCTCAGGACGAAATCTAGATATGACAGGCGAGTGCCGCAGAACAACATATCTGACACGCTGCTTGCATCTTGCTGAGTGCTATCTTTGCCCTGACCAGTTGCCTGCATGTACATCGGGTTTAAGCATGTGAAGTGATTCGTGGCTTCAGGATTTACATACGGTATATCTTGGTCGGTCCTTACTAATGTCCACACCATGGTGTGTAGGGGGGCCTTGATCCCTGACCCCTCAGCCGAGCACCGCCGATATGCATGCATGCATGCACCAGCGGCCGCCGGACGGGGTCAGAGCCTGCGGAGGCGGATCAGGCCTTCCGACCTAACCCACAACAGGAGCGCACAATTCCCCCCCAACCCCGAGTGGCCCGCCACGGGCTCACGGTCTCCGCCACAAAAAAAAATGATTGGAGCTGCGCTACTTGGCGGGGACTGGGAGTGGGATGATGGGGCAGGCGCAGAGAGCAAGTGATGCGGTTGCACCAATGTGCGATACATATAACGTGTTCCTGTTGCAGGAGCTACACACCCATGGTCGCGAACAGTACCGTGTCAGGCCGAGCTTGTCATACCCGCGGGTTAACGGGAGAGAACTCGTGCAGTGTAGTTCCTCTCATGCAGCAGAGTAATTGCTGTGTGGTCCGCCCACTTTGGGCAAGGTGGACAGATTTGTACAGTCATTCAACATGTCAAAGGGGACATTCTGAAAGTTTGCATGGCTCACCAGGGCATGTGTGCAGGTTGATGGATAGCAGGCTCGCTGGATTGCTCGCACGGCGTCAGCATGTGAGATGCATCGATTGGCCATAGGCTTGCCAATGATCCCACAGTGCTGCAGCAAGAATAGTAGTTGCCGCACAGATAGGGTGCAGCAGTGGCTCGGATCAACAGGCGTCATGTCCAAAACGTGGGGTACAGCACTTGCTGCTTGCAAGATACTCGGACTGAGAATGTTTGAGTCAGGTGCCACAACCAGACCAAAATCAGCAGTCATCGCATGTGAGGGCATGCAGTCAGCATCTGAGACACTGATAGAAGCTGCCCGATCTTTGTCTGCCTCCTGCATCAGGATTGGCGCACCCTAAATGACGAAACGTATGGCACATGTTCATAGAATTCAATGCAACGGGGAGGATCCGCACAATGATTTTCTGCGCCGCTGCTGCAAATATGATCTTCATGACCGGATCAATGAGCTGAAGGTACTGACAGAATGCCATATCCATCTCAAGTGTGTGCATTGGCGTTTCCATGTGTCGTTCCAGCAGCGGCAGTAGTTTGTCCACAACAAGTTTCTTCATCCTGTTTGCAAGGCCAGGCAGCATGCTGTACCGCGCACATGCAAATCTGACCAGGATGCTGCAGAACTCTGGGTAGAGAATCTCCTGGAGCCCAAGTCGTACATTGATGCTGCAGTATTGAAACACCGACACCACATGACATCAAAGCCAAGTTTCAAATATGCGACACAGAAAAGTTGCAAGCGCAAGTTGCAAGCTCAACTTACCCGGTATGGTGAGTGAGCTGCGCAAGTCACCTCCCAAACCCCCCGATATTTGGGAGTTGCAAGAACCTTGCGGCGCCTAGTGGCAACCACCTGGGGAGGCCTGCAGCTGCATTCGGATATTTTGTCGACATCCACCAGCGTTGCATGCGCATCAAGCACGCAGCCGTCAAGCATCAGCCGCCAGAGCTGCACAGATAGCAGGGCAAAGCTGCTGCGCTTCTCAAGGGACGTGTGGTATGGCGTCGGATGCAGCCACGTGATGTCCAACTGTGAGTACAGTGCGTATAAGGCACGAAGTTCAGAGTTATTCACCATCAGTGCTGCCTCCACACCTGTGCAGAAATCGAAAAGTCCCGAGCTGGCACCAAACAGTCGCCACTACGCTACATGTGGAACCAGCAACAAAAGCACGGTGGGCAACTTGGTGAGGTCAGTCCCTTGGGATTCACATGCCTATTGGACTGGTGCTGTGCATTAAAATGCTGCAGATCTCTAGCGCAGTCATACAGGCAGTGCAATTAGAGAGGATGGAGCCAAAGGCACACATGGCTACAGTGCTTATGTGCATGTTGACTCGCGACCCTTCCAACCAAGCTGGGTCAATCCCGCCGAATTGATGGCTTGCGCCGAAGTGCAGGCTCCTGCCAAGTTCAACACAAGCTGAGCATGTGCTGTGATTGCAATGGAGTTGCTTCAGTACCTTTTTGCGCCATCCGCCTGTCACATTCACGTTGTAGCAAATCATTAACATATGTTTGAGGGCATGCGCCCGTGGCAGCAAAGGCGTGTTCACCATCATCCTCTACCGGCTGATCATTCTCCCACTGCCCTAGCCAGCACGAGTTGTCTTCAAAGACGTAAACACCATGGCCATGCTTCATATCATGTTGCCACTCCCCTTCATACCGCGCACCTGCACCTCAGCAACTGGCAGCATCAATGCCCCGATTTCTACCTGCCAGGTTTCAGAACCCACAGGTGCCCATAAGTACCGACACGCACATCAAACCCAGATGGAACGGGCTGACATACCAGTGCCATACAATATGCAGCCCTCTCCATGCCGCTTGCCACCATGCATCATGCCTATGTAACGGTTGCATCGGATAACAAATGCTGGTGCATGCTTGCTTGGCCGCAGCCCAGCAAAGTACGTATGTTCCCCTACCCCATGCGGGGAGTCGCCCTGCCAGTCGCCTCTGTACCGCTCCATGTCTGCTGTCCAGTACATTGTGCCAAAGCCTTGTTTCTTATCATGTGCCCACTCGCCTTCGAAGACGCTTCCAGACGGGTACTGCATGATTCCCCAGCCATGCTTCTGGTCATGTCGCCACGCCCCTGAGTACTTGTTTGTGCCAGCTGCATCTGCCCAGATTCCGTGACCATGCCTGCGTCCATCAGCCCAAATTCCTGCAACATGGGCTGCTGCTCCATTTCTAATATGGGCGCAAGTGCGGGTGCGGTCCCTTGCACAACTTTTGGGCTTTGTGAAGCCTGTAATGTTCAGGGAGTGTGGCTGAAGTGCTGCAGGAGGACTTGCCCTGGTAGGTAGAGCCCGGGGAAGAAGAAGAAATTGTCAATGTGCCTTTTCCATGAAAAATACCATACTTCATGTCACCATGGTACCGAGATCCAGAAAACAGCATCACGCCTGGCCCACAAATCACGTTTGCTGTCACATTGCCCTCATAGCTAGTGTCATCAGCAAACTGTATTGTGGCTTTCCCATGTACGTAGCCCAACTGAAGTGGCCCATCAAAAAGGGTCTCAGATTTGGTTAAGATGCTGCCATTAGTGCCATGGTAGCAACCTGTCTGTTCGTCTGATCCGCATGAGATGTTTGATACAGCTGCCTGGACCATTGTGAAGTAAAATGCAGGCCAAGGCACAGGCACAGCGATACAACAAGAACGTGTACACTGCAATTCGCACATTGCATAACTTGGGGATTAGCGGAATGGTCAACGGAGGGCGGACTGCGTCAGCATTACAACTGTCCATGACCTGCTGCAGAGTTGCGAATTCGTCGACATCCGATTTGGTGCATTCAGCGAATGCCACTCGGGCTTGCGGCGCGTCATCCACAGCAGGCATGTTACTACACAATTGCAGCAGATAAATTCGGATAGGACGCGATGGAGAGCGATGTTGGAGATCCGGCAAAGTGTATCGAGCTCTCAACTTTCTCCAAATTCAAGAAATACTGACAAGCGCAAGGCGTTGCAAACTAATTAGCCATATAACGTCCTGCTAGATTCCGAGCTGCTCTGGCCGATGCCGTTATCTGACCAGCTCTGACGGCCGAAACAATTGGGGCACGCCAAATGTGCCTCTCCAGTTCAGTTCAGAGAATTGGCCTTAAATGGGGTTCTCCAGGTCGGCAGCAGGTCCGCATGCATAGCACCATCATCCTGCTGAGAGCCCACCCTCACTTTCCCAACCTCACTTCTGCACGACCACCCAGCGGGTGCGCCGCGGGTGCA
>JAUMHO010000012.1:2887820-2927350 GCA_032360965.1 Ulva armoricana
CACCATTACGATGGCAACGTTAGTCAGGTTCAATCCGTGATCGGAGGTGCATACATTATACATGCGATCGCCAGGATGGTCTGTCCAGCATGACCGTGCGAACAACTCTCGTCCGACCACGTTGGTCCAACAGCTATCCGCAAGCACCTAATTCACACACTTGATCATAAACTGTGCACGTGCATGCAGTGGACTGCAAGGCCGAAAATTGAGTATGCCTCCCCTATCTGTAGGGGTCCTGTGGCCGATGCTCGTTTGGGTTTGGCGCGATGTCCAAAAATAATTGTATTTTTTGGTTGGTCGCTGTCCACGCCCTGCAGCCCTGCTTTGGATCGCCAGTGTTGGATCACCTCAGCCATCTGCACCTTCTCCCACCGCTGAGCCGTTTCTGCCACCGCTGAGCCTTTTCTCTCACGGTGGCAGTGGAATTGTCTAGTTCCCGCTCCAGCATTGTGCAAGGCTCTGGCATCAATCGCACCATGCGTTTCATGCCGTCTTTATTGTAGTGAATGCACACGATGGTCACGAAGTCCCAGAACGGGACAGGAAACTCAGGCAGCGACCCTGTTTCACTCATAATAATAGCAGCGAATTCTATGAGTTCTATTGCCGGTTTGTGTTTGCAGACAGGTATTCGTCACGCGAAGAGGCATATGCATAGTTCATTCAGAGCGCAGCTGTGAAAACGGCGTGCTGTGACACTGCAGCGTAGCAAAAGTGGTATCCCTAATTTCTGTGGGGGGTAATTATATTGTGAAGGGATTGGATGGATGCCCAGGCGTGCGGCCCATGCACGCAGGCAACACACACAGCCAAAAACATGACGCATTGCGCCCCAAGCCAGGCCAGAACTAACACCAAAGACGATTCAAAGCGAACACAAGCCTTTCTGCAACGGGGCCTCTGTACATGGTCGCCTTGGGAGCCAATGCATTCATGTGGATCTCCGGTACCCATCCAATCCCTACACACCCCACAGCTGTGGTCGCTGATGCCATTGTTGATTGCCGATCGCCAGAACAGTGCGACACCTTGCTTGCAGTGCGAGCAAGCACAATCACCATCATCGCGCATTAACACCCGCAAGATAAGACAATTAGCTATAATGTGCATATTACATGCGGTATCAAGCCAAATCTGCCCGCCTTCACGCCTTATTGTGTCGCAGTAGCTGAAGCTGGCCCGCCACGACAGCCACTTCACTCGCCACCTGTGACCGGCATGCACCATCGCATCTTCGTACGCACCCCGCATTCAACAACCAATGCACACAACTTAATGTTGATGCAGGCATACGGTCTGTTGTGCTGTCTGCAATGACGCAACTTTGACCTGCATGCCCCTCACCTTCTGTCGATTTGGGTGCCCATTTGGGTAGTCGTTCTTGTAGTGCAGCATCCAGACCCTCCTGGGCCCAGGAACATAGTGGCCTTGGGACACCGTCAGACACAGTGATGCTGTGCCAGGGACTGATTTGTTGATGAAAGCGCAGAGGCAGATGTGATGGCTCATCAGATGGACGCGGGTTGCCTGTCTATCCTCAAGCACTGTGTGAAATGAATCCAACGTCTCTCGAGAGGGCACCAAGAACCAAGCAAAAAATTTTGAATGTGATGCAACTGACATGTTTACATGTTGCACTGCCAAGCATAGGCTGCTGCACGACAGTCGCACCGTGTACGTTACAACAATCGCAACTCACAAAGTTGCGCTTTTCAAACACATGCAGACCTGTTACAAAAGCAGGTTGTGCCAGCGCCACGGTTGCTCTGCAATCATGTACAAGTCCATGAGCACCTCGAAAAAAAAGAGCATCAGGAAACAAAATTGTAACCAGCAAAGACATCGCCCATGGCATGGTCCGTTCCATCAGCGCTCACACACAGTGACATCATCTGTACACCAGCAAGTTCTTGATGTGCATCCACACTTGCAACCCAGCTTTCCATTTGCGTCACATCATATGACCTTTCTGCCAGGTTGTTGGTTCTGCTGGTCGCCCTGGTGGCAGACAGTCGGCACAGGTCCCAACACACAGACACTCCAAGACCGGGGCTGTGCGACTGTGCTGAATTTCCAGGGCCGGCTCCCGAAAATTAGAGCCAACAAAACGGAAATGTTGTATCAGATCCCCAAATCGCCCAGAACCGCTGCACTCAAACCTGTGCAGCTGCACGCACAAACATCTCCTGGGCCTGGTGCACAGCAACTCTGATCCCCACGCAGCTGCTGGCACAGCGGCAGTGTTCGACCGCGGTGCGAGCTAGTGCTCGCACAGGGAGAACCTGCGCTCGTACACCTCGCGGTTGTTGTGCCGGACGACCGTCCTCCGCTCCTCCATCAGCTCCGCCCGCAGCGCCGTGGCGCGCTCCAGCGACACCGGGAACTCCCGCAGCGCGTTCAACTTCTCTTTCACGTCCTGCGGCAACGTAGTGGCTAGCCGCGACTCGGCGTCGTGCCACTCCATCTGCTGCGGCGGCACGTCCCGCGTCGACAGCACGCGCACGTGGGGGTCCACGAGGAACACGGCCGCGAACTTGCGCACGCCGGGGCGGGAGGGGTCGGCGAGCTTGAAGGACGCGACGCGGTGCTGCAGCGCGTTGGGCCAGCACAGCATGCGGCCGGGCACGCACAGCGCGGAGCCGAGGGGATCGTTCATCATGCCTAGGTCTTTCATGCCAAACATGCGGTCGACGCCTTCATCATCTGCACACTTGCCAAGCGTCAGGCAGCACCTCCACCCTGGTGACTAGATAGCCCAGACTACACTGCCTAGGTTGCCTAGAGGATCGAACTCCTGGCAGCAGGTGCCCAGCATGTGGGACGGAGATGAGCCGCAGCTAAGCAGCGACGCCGACGACGCGGCAAGGGGCCGCATCGTTGCTGCGGCTCGCAGGGTGGGTATGCATCCGAACAACTCGATGAATGCGGTGAAGACTTGGTCGTGGCCACATGCATACGCACTCGGCCGCGAGCGAGGCGCTGCGTGGGGCCGACTGCCGCGCAATGACACGGCCGGGCCTGCGGACGGAGAGCGTGCAGGATGCTGCGCATGCTGTGCATGCTGCCGTGGTCGAGGGGGGGGAACTGGGCCGTGATTCACGGCACGGGGTACCGGCCGCACGATTCCGTCACCTTGCCTGGTCTACACCGTGGCACGAGTGGGACCGGAGTGCATGCATGCGGTCATGCATACAGAGCCCGCGTGGTGGAGCCCGCGTCACAGGTTGCGTAATGCACCTGTGACCGTGCCCCTCTTCGATGTAAATGCATACAGAGCCCACGTGGCTCCTACACTGTGGCACCACCAACATGCAGCGGCCGCCCGCGCCTCTGTTGAGGGAAGTCTGCTGCCCGTGTGGCCACACGCACGTACATGGCCATGCGTGCGCCTGGGGTGCACGAACTCTGCAGCCACGGCCGGCGGGCGCGTATAGGGCGTCGGTCGATGCCACACGTGTCCGATTGTCATGTAGCGCAACGGAGGTGAGAGGTGGGTCACGCTGCTGCGCCTGCTGCGCCTGTCTAGAGCTCCGCTGCCGTGCCGGCGCAAGACGGGGGAGCCTGCAATGGTGGCGTCACGCGGACAGCGGCACACGCTCTACGCAGACAACGCTGGCGTGGTTGTCGCAGGAATCGCTGCATCTGCACAGGCGCACTGTTTGCTGTGCCGTGCTGTGCTGGGGAGGCGCACCGCCCTGAGCGTAACACGGGTCGGTCACCATGGAGCGGAAGTGGAGGCGGGAGTCGGTGATGTTGTCGAAGGTGAGGTAGGCGGTGCAGGAGGCGCAGATGGCCTCGTTCTCCATGCCCTCCACGTGCCACACCCCCCCTCCGTACTCCGGCCACTCCGGCGTCAGCACGATCTCCGCATACTTCACTATCACCTGCACCGCAGCGTCTCCCTCATGCATGGATGCGCGGCATGCGAAACGCTGACCGTGCCGCCAGGGGGTCCACTGTCGGGGCAACTCTAAACACGGTGGTGATGAACTTGCACGGCACCGGATTCCATGCTGCCATGCGCAGCCTCAACTGCAGCCCTGTTGCTTTAGCAAAAACACAAGCGCTGTGGGTTGTGGGGCTGCGTGGATAGGACCCGGCCGCAAGCCCGTCATCTGTGCTGGGATGAGTGCCATCAAGCTCCCAGGCGCCCCAATACAACGTGGTACACCAACGTGGTACACCATGCATGAAGAGACTGCACGCGGCCCCCTCTTTCAGAACGCACGCGCAATGCAAGCAGTGCTTCCATGGGGGCACACGGGGCGCATCAGGCAAGCAGCTAAGTAGCCGCATCCGCCCAACACCAATTGATAACAGGATCGCTTAGCACAGCAGTACTAGCGCACGCAGCCAGCGGGTGGCACTGCAACGGCGCGGAGCCGCTCACGCAGCACACACAGAACGCGCCCTGGCCTGTTCCGCTAGCAGATGTACCTGAAGCCTGCGCCGTTTCAGGTCGACCACCGGCGGCGGTGGAGGCGGCTCAAACGTGTCAGCAAGCGTCGGCGGAATCCACTTGCGCCGCTCGATCCACAGATCATTCATCTCCTCGCAAAACAATTCCTCTACGTCCTCGTCCTCATCGCCGAGATCCTCTCCGTTCTCCGCGGCCTGCGCCCGCCATGCGGCGACAACCTGCGGAGCCTCCCCCGTCTCTTTCATGTGGTCCCAGAACCGCATTTCCGTTGGCTCCCACCATGCCTCGCAGTCCTGCAGCATGGTCACCACGCGCTGCGGCCGCTGCGCGCTCGAGGCCAGGGTGCGCTCGAACAGTGGTACCATGCGCTCGAGGAGGCGCGCCGTCGCGGCGTACAGCTCCGCGTGGCGGTCGGGGTGGAGGTTGTTGATGTACGAGTCAAACACCACGCGGCCGTCCGCGCCGACGAGCACGTCCGCTGGCAGCCACTGGAAGCGGTCAGATACGAAGGCTGAGGCCTGGGGAGGGTTGACGAGGGCTACGCCAGCCCCCATCTTGGTCTTCCAGTCGGGAAAAGCTGCCGTGTGCCAGGACGGCACCGCCGCTGCGGCTGCAGCCACCTCCTCTCGTTCCCCGGCAGGCTGGCCGGGCCCGAGCGTCAGATGAGCTGCGCCGTCGTACGCATCGATAGCGCTATCGCCTTCGGATGGGCAATCATCCTCCCCTTCGCCATCAACGGGCTCGGCGGCCTGCACAGCTGGCTCCGGGCCTGGAGCTTCTTCGCGCACACATTTCTGGGGCGCACCCCTGAGATTGCACCGCGACCTCGCCGCATGTTCCCAGGGACACCGGTGTACGTGCTGTCTGCGCGAATGCTCCTGCGAACCCAACAAATCCGCAGGGATTCCTGGGACGCATCCCTAAAAAGTGCGGGGGCATGCTTCTTGTGGCTATGGCGCGTCTGCGTGGACCGAGTCTGGTTCATGCTCAGCTCATGACCGCCGTGCACACAGCGCTAGACCCTGAGCTACTAGCGGCACAGGTGCATGTTTGCGCATCCTCACCCGGGAGCCATCACAGGCGGGGCAGGGGGCAGGGGGGGGCTGTTGGCGGCAAGCACGTACAGCAGTGGCAGGCGCCTGGGCAGATGCTCAAGGGATGCCTCCAAAACCGGTGACTGGAAACTAGTGACCCGAAACCGGTGACCCAAAACCGGTGTCCCGGCCGACGGGCATTGTGCACCGGAAACAGGCCGACCCGGGAATTCAGCTGCAGCACTGTCAGCGAATGCTGCGTCTGATGGCTTCCCTGTTGCCGGAGTCGTGGCCACACATAGCGGTAGAGGTGGGGCAAGCAGGTTCCTCTGCTTCTACTGGTGCCATGTCTTGCCGCAACAATTCCCGACTCAGCAGAGGCAGCAGGTCAACGTGGGGAATAGAATCGCGGCGCGCACGTCTTCGTCGCCTGGCAAGAGGTCGTCATCAGTGAAATCCCCGTCGTCAAAGTCGTCGGGCAAGTCATCCTCCAGCATGGCAAACCCTGCGCCTCCATCCCCATCCGCCGCATCGCCGCCTGCGTCCTGGCTGCCTTGTAGGTAGAGTTCAGGGAAGGAGTCGGAGGGGGCGGCAGCCACCGGCCCGCTTCGGGGGGGTGGTGCCCGAGCGTCTGTCGTGCACCGGGAGAGGCCGTAGATGAGGGGGAAGAGGGACGGGTGCACGAGGTCCAACACCTGCACGACAGCGCACGGCTGTGGTACGAGGTCAGAGTGTCTTGGGTTACAGGAGATGGGAGCCGCATCGGCACGCGCTTGGCCGTCCGCAGTGTAACGCCCACATGCACCAATTTTTTGCCGGCCGTCTTCGGGATCTTCTTCCAGGCCCGAAACCCGGTAACGCGAGCACTTTAAAAACCAAATCTTGCCCCAAAATAAATCCCAGAGTCGGGAAAACCTGAGGGTAAAATAAGTAACCAAATTCGAGAAATTCGGGCCCGAAACGCCTGAGACCTGAAATCCCGATTTCGAGTTTGGCCCATACCAGCAGCCCGTGCTGATTGAAATAGTGATGCTCTGTGCATGAGCTTGGTTTGACGCGGGGTGATGCATCAGGCAGAGCCTCTAAGATTGAGTAGACTGAGTAGCAACAGTAGTAGGTTGTGGCGCCTCCCCCGACAGGCGGCCTTGATTCCAGACCGCAGCAATGCGCAGAGCAAGAGGTGTTCATGTTGTATGTTCATGTGGGATGTGGTATGAAGAATCGTGTAGTGCAACTGGCAGTGGTTGTGCTCGAGTCACGGTACGTGACCTAGCAGGGTCTAACAGGAGGTTCCTTGCTTTCTATTTTCGCCATCATGTGTTGCAGCCATCCCCTGAATATCAGTCAAGAGAACATGGGTTTGGCGGGTCTGAGATGTGTCCTAGATTGAACACTGTTCCCACATCCAGTTGGATGTTGCATCCACCATCCGGCAGCGTGAGGCCCTGCAGCTGCTTACGCTGCTTTGATGGAGCGGCTATGCAGCCCTGTGCCAGTGAAGCCGTCTGGCCCTCAGAATTGTGTGTGTGTTTTTTTTTTAAACCTTGGGTATCGAACCGAGCTTGCCCTTTACTTCATGGACACAGGGCACGTAGGCAGCCGGCTCCAGCCCACAGCAGATGAGCAGATCTCACATGACTGCAGAGATCTGAGTGCAACTGGACACCTGGCCGCACGCCTTTGGGATTCGCGCTGTGTTCGTGGAGGATGTGTGGAAACAAATATGTAAACAGGCAACATGCCATACCCAAACGGGCATCGGCCACAACACCGCTGCTGGTAGGGGCGGACAGGTGCAAGACAGGAGCAGAAGGGGGCACCACCACATGGGCGGCAGCAGGTGGGGGAGCCATGCAGTGGAGTCAGGACTTGAGGGCAGACAACTCGGGCATGCACAGCCCACCTCATTTGGAGGAATGACAGGACAATTGAGCTGAGGTGAGCTCGGCCATCGCGAGCAGAGTCGTTCGGCGTACAAACGGAGGGGATTGATCCAACTGTAAAGTGATGGGAGGTGGAGAAACATGCAGATTCAGGAGCCTGGGGAACACCTGCTGGTTGGACCCAGGATGCCAGTCCTTCTGGTCGTCGGGCACGTCTTCCAGTGGCCTCAAGCCTGCCAGGATTTGCTGTCGCAACTCGTCATCGAGCAGCTGCTCGCTCTCGTAGACTCCTGGGACAGGTGATGGTCTGATGCCATCTTCACCGCACTGACTGGCGTGGTGCCTCAGCTGCTGCAAAGTCAAGGCTCAGCTGAAGCCAACGCCAACATGGTCACTCCATGGCCGCTTCGCAATACAAACAGGAGACACTAGACCTTATGCTTCATCAAGATGGTCTCTCCGTACCTTGGACTTGCCTCTGGAATCGCAATTTGTGCATGCACAGTACGGAGGACCAAGGTCATGCAAAAAGAAACCAAGGAACATCGGAAACTGTTCCTGTTCGTGTTGGACTACATGTTCATGGTCTTGTTGACAACATGTGCCGAAACTTTGGATGTGCTGCTGGATGGAACGCGTATCCTATGAATGCGTGCGGTGTCAGGCCTTGCAGCTGCACATCATTGTTGCGTCGGTGCAAGTGTACAAGTGTAAAGAACAGCTTGTCGTAGACCAAAGGATCTCCCACACAGCATTTTCCAGCCGTTGTCATATTTTTGTTTTTGTCAGCGTGAATTATGTAGTGCTCCTATTGTAGAGCAACGGCGGGCTCAGCGGGTTCCGGTTGCATGTCAGGTCCGGCATGTAACTAGAGCAGTCAGTCCAGACAATGAATCGAAGCAAAGCTCCTGAAACATTCACTATTTCTGGCCTCAACGTACTTGCAGGGCGAATTCAAAGGTTTTTTCGTCCACATCTTGTTGAGCAGCCTCTGATCTCCAGCGCGCGACCACGTCCGGATTGTGAACCTTCGTCCACCATTGACTTTTCTCTCGTATAGCTGCTGTGAATTCATCGAGGTGCCGCTCCATGACCGTGCGAGGTTCTGGCATCACCATGCGCTCCATATCAGCTGGGAAAGCAGTGGCACACATCACCGTATCCGCATCCCAGAACGGTATGGGGAACCGAGGCAGCGGATCTTCTTGGCTCATGACGACCAACTGACTATATGTACCCGCAGCAAATAGCCTGTGCTTGCCTGCAGGCGTGCTGAGCCGTTTGAACAGCTTGGACACACTCACAGTGTTGTCCTGTAGCCCTTGACGCTCGTGAGATCGAGCCAGTTCCAGCTGAGGACTCTTGAAATAGCTCGACTAGCAGAACGATACGTGGACAAAATTTCAACAGTGCCCGCCTTCCTGTAGCCTGTGCTAGTATTTGTACACATTATGCTGTTGATGGCGTGCTTCCCGTTGATGCACGTGTATATCTAGCGCGGCACTTGTGCACAGCACCTTACGACGGCGACAAGTTGTGGCCGCGGGCTGATTCGACACAACCTGATCACCACACGGCCGTGCCATTACAGCTGAAGATCGATTGACACTCCCTTCCGACATCGCGCATTCCCGCACAATGGGGTTCTCCACCTGGTATTGGGTCAGCAGCGCAACAGTCTTGTTATAACATGAAGATGACCTACAGTCACGATGATGACGCGCGAAAACCACATGTACGTGCTACCCGGGGCCGCTGAGCCTATATACTACAGCAGTGCGAAGAGAGGGTTCACAGGTCCCGGTTATCCGGAGATGTCAGGGTCCTTGTAGGATATGGCGAGTAAGTGTCACATTTACATTTACAGGTTCTTCGTGAAGAACGACCCAGTCAAACAGCCTGGCACCACATGGGGCCTGCTGCACAGCAGCACATCATACTGCCCATCTGCTATGGCCACTGGAATGCATGATCAAGTGGCTGCATGTACCAACGCATTGGCAGTTCCTGCTTGACCATCAACCCCTGCTTTTTGCAAAACGACCTTCACACACCTTCACACAACATGATTCTTCCGTGTGTCAGTGTCAGCTTCGCCATTTGTATGAAATATTTGGGGTCTGTTCACTCCCACTGACCACGCCCTTACAAGGTCTGCATATCCGCTCCACCAACAAGGCTCCACCAACCAGGTACATCATCGACATTGCTACTTCGTGGCCCACGCACATGTGTGCCTAGATTATTCAACTGTGATCAGGCTGTGTCCCTGGCGCACGTGCACATCCCCCGCACACTGGCTGCCATGAAGCGCCCCCGCCTTCATGGCTGCCCAATTTGCAGCTGCTGGTAGCAATTCCGCCAGTGGCCAACCTGCCAGCGCTGGAAACGGTAGCACATGCATCCCTCACTCTACCCCTAATAGTAGGGCGCTGCTGCTCTGGTGTGGAATGATGCCCACCTATGTACCGTTTTCGGTTCTTTTGGCCATTGGAACCGTGGTTTTCGGAGCTGCTTCACTCATGACAGTGCTCAGCTGTCACGACCATTTCTGGGGGCACACACACTACAACCGCTCCTTCATGGTCAGGCTCCAGGCTTACGTACAGCGCCACTCATGCATCACACCAGTGTCACATTTACATTTACATTTACATTTACACCAAACCCAGGCAGGGCAATCACGATTACATATCTTACAAGACACGGCGCCTAACGCCACGCCGATCTGCTTCAGCACATGTCCCACAGCGTGCATGCAGCACTACACCAGAACCGAAAACACTGCGCAAACGCAAGCAAGCTGCGTCCAATAGCACCACCACGAGGCACCCGCAGCCGGTCGGCTCAGATCTCAACACATCTCCCACCGCCTCCGCGCTCAGCACTCACCACGGCACTGCCAAGCAACAAACGTCGCTACCTCTGACGACGGCTCGCGGTGGAAACGGGTGCACCCGGCATCACCAAAGCTCTTGGTGCCGGCATCTGACGCACGGCACTCCAAGTGGTCGGCGCTCTTCACAGCCCTTCGCCACGTGTAGCGACACCTCAGCAACCACTCCACAAGCCACCCTCCCACGCTGTCTACGCCGATGTGCGACCGCCGTGGTTGCTCGCACCTGCACAGACAGCACGCAGCCAGCTCACGCAGCACCACCGGCCGCGTGCAGTGGTGAAGGTAGGAGCGTGGCTACTCAGCAGGGCACGCTTCGATTTGCGGGCTCTGGATCGGGGTGTTGGCGCCAGCGGGCAGAAGGGAGGGAAGGGAGAACATCAGCCCCGCGGCCACCACCGCGCGCACGGCTTCGCCGGCCTGGTGCGAACAGTGTGCAGGCAAACGGCGGCAGTCGCTGGCCGACGGCGTTGCTTCGGCCACCCTACCGACCTCTCGTGCTGGTGTTTTATGGTGTCCCTGACTCAAGGTGGCGCTGCAGCCGGTGTGGCGGGAGGGGTGCGAGTGTGGGGGGAGGGGGGGGGGGGGGGGAGGTTGGCTATCCTTCATGCGTCGTAGTGGATGAGAGGAGGCGGTTGCAGGCGGAGCAGACGCCGCTCATGGATGGCCGGTCGGAGGGGTCGCGCTGGAGGAGCGTGAGGAGCGTGCTGTAGAAGACGCCGACGCGGCGCTTGTCTGTGGCGGAGATGCGGCCCACCTCCCACGGCAGTGGCTCCGGCCCGGTGATCTCATGCATCACCTGCACCCACGCCGGCTGGCACGCGTCAGCGATGATCCGATGTCTTCAAGACTTGCGTACAGATTCTGATGCGGCACGGGTGGCGGGTGCCAGCATCGGGTGCGCGTCAGTTGGCGCCGACTTTGTCGCCGCAGACGTGGGCAGCCGCAGGTGGGAGGGGGGGAGGGGGGCGTACCGCGTCTGCGCCGTTGTACATCTTGAACGCGGGCTCGCCAGTGAACAGCTCGAAGGCCATGACGCCGAGCGCCCAGACGTCGAGGGACTCATGTACCTCGATCGTGGCGCTGTGGTCGAGGCGGGCGCGCAGCACCTCGGGTGCGGCGTATGCGAGCGTGTAACTCAGCCGCGCGGTGCTGCCGACGGCCGCGACGCTGCCAAAGTCGATGATGATCCACCGGTTCGTCCGCGGCAGCCACATCACGTTGCCGGGCTTGAGGTCGCGGTGCACGTACCCGGCGGCGTGCAGCTGCCGCACGCGGTCTGCGACATGTGCCAGCACCTGCACATGCATGCACATCATTCATGTACCGAAAGCGCCGTCATGTCCACACGGGACCGGCACACGTGCACCCCCTGTTGCGACGTGGAGCGGCAGTCGGATGCTGCGGAAGCGTGGTGCGTGTCAACTGAACGGGATCATGCGAGCCGGCCGCTTTGAGACAAACAAGCCAGAGCTCACAGCATGCATGGGGCCCATGCATCGCACGTCAGCAGGAGCAGGCGCGTGGCGTGCTGGGTGCGCGCACCGAGACGGCCTGGAAGCGGTCAGGCCGGGCGCGCTGCGACCATTGGTCGAGCGACTCTCCGCGCTCCATCACAATGCAGGGCGGCAGCGGGTGGCCGTGCACATCGCGGAACGCGGAGTCAGCGTTGTCCGTGATCAGCCGGATCTCCGGCAGCATGGCGCGCAGCGTGGGGTTGCGGTAGAGGTCAGCCTCGGCGAGAAACGCCGACTGCGACGCAAAGAGCTTGATCGCGTAGTCGATGCCGTTCGCGATGCCCTGCGCAAACTGCACCACCGACTGCCCTGCACCCGGCCAGAGAGGTGAGGCAGCTAGAGAGCGCGCAGCCATGTGTGCTGTGACAGATCCCATGCGCTACAGAGCGACACGGTCCGAAATCGCAAGGGAGGGTCTCGTGCAAGTGCGACTGCTAGTACAAACAGACAGTCGCATCAGGCATCTGCGCTCACAGCTTGACCCCCATCAACACACGCTCTGTGGTCAGAAGAATGGGTAACGAGCCATGCTGCCGCTGCTTGGTTTGGGAAAGTGGAGTTCCTGCTACGGACTCTGAGATGCTGAGGTCTATCTGCAGGAGGCAGTGCCAGCACACACGTTCAGGGACACACTCAGCTGCCACTGCTCCTGCAGCGTGATCTGTCAATCTGTCGGTGGACAACTGACCACACGAAGGAACAGAAAAGGGACAAAGAAGGTACAGGGAAGGTATAGCAGGTGCTGACCTCCCTGTAGCCGGCACGAAGGCCCAATGCCCGTCAGCCGGAGCCCCTCCAAGATTTCCAACACCGTCCCGAAACCATCGAGCTGGTGCTGGATAAAGTCAAGACGCTCCTGCGTCGGTGCGCCCTGCGTCGGGGGGTGAAGCTGTTCCGACCCCGGCGCGTTGAATGTGGTCGCGTATGTGTCTGCTGTTGACGCAGACCCGCCGGCGGAGGCCCCCTGCGAGCCCCCCGCCCGGCCCCCCTGCACCCCGACCCCCGCCTGCACAAATTGTGGCAGCGGTGGAATCGCGCTGTCCCCACCCCACTTGCCGATCGCGGCCGCCGGCCGCTGCCCCGTCGACACCGTCGCACCCGGCGGCCCCCCGGACGCATGCATGTTCAGCTGTGCCACCACTGCCGTCTCGTCTGGACTGAGCCGTTGTGTCCAGAAGCGCGGACGCCACCACGGCAGCCGTGTGAGTGTCACCGTGGAGACTACCAACACGCCGGCGCCGATCGCGAGCGCCCCGGCGGCGTCCGTGAACCAGATCCTCGGGTGGTTACTGCGGATTACGCTGGACGCGATGCCGGCAATGGAGAATGCGAGCCCCGCGCAGGCCGCGCAGAGGTCCACCCACATGACCGTCGGCCCCAGCGCGCGCGCGAGCGCGAGCTTCGTGACGACAAACACGAGATAGACGGCGGTGCCAATGCCGGTGAGCAACTCCACCGCGCCCTCATGCAGTGGCTTCTGCTCGCTTCGGAGGCGCAGGGCGGCCTGCACAGTTCCCGCAACGGATGACGAACATGCATTGTGGCAGTCTGCCACCAGTTGACATCGTCGGTGCTGCTCGCGTTTCACCGCTGCAGAATGTGCGTGCTGGGGGAAAGGAGCGGGGCCGCAGCACACAGCACACGCATGAAGAAATCGGCGCAAAGCACGTTGCGGAATGAATGGCCAAATCCGGTTTCGTGCATATCCTGTTGGTGTTCTGAGGTGGCGTTGCTCCGCCCGCGGCCGTCCTACAGGGCTGTCTGCCAACATGGATACACAGGCGTGTGTGCGTCATTGGGCGGAGACAGTGGGGAGATCGGAAGGAGGTAGAGACTGGGGGGGTGGGGGGGCGCACCTTCCAGCCGGTGAGCAGGGTGGCGATCAGGAAGAGCGTGGCGATGGCGAATGCGGCCTGGTGCTCCCACTGCCGCACGGCAAGGCGGCCGTACTGCTGCCAGTGCGGGCCAAGGGCCTCCGAGACTGCAGCACGCAGTCGCCAGAGGACGGCGGTGGCGGCTGGGACGGTGATGAGCGCGGAGAGCGCGAGGCCAAGGAGAATCGGGCTGCATGCATGCGGCGGCATGTGAGGGTGGCCGCGAATGGGCGTGCTGCGTGAGGATCGTGCCGGGGCGTGCATGGGGTATGTGGTAAGTTGTGGGGCTGCGGGGCGGAGTGGTTTTGGTGGTGGGGCCTTGCAGGTGGCCGACGCCTCGGTCAACGGTGCACGTGTCAGGAACAAACGCAAAGCACACGTCAAATCAGGGCTCCCGTGCTGTCTTTCTGCACGGGCAGCAGTACAGTCCTAGGTAGATCTACCAACTGCGAAGTGATAACAGAAATGTTTCAACACATAAGAGTGTGGACAGGCCAGTGGACAGGTCAGCCTGCAACCTGGAAGCTGCCAAACGAGCAGGGTAAAGTCAGGCAGGTGACAGGGATCCTTAGACGCCGTTTGAGTGTGCTTGCACGTGACAAGGCCTGGATGGACGTGTACACACGCGAGCTGGGTGTCGTGCCAGGCTTGTTGGACACATGCTGATGCGACTGGTGCTCAAGTCTCCGCTCTCAGTGGAGCTGATTATTTTGTGCCTAGTCATCAGTGTATGGGTGGCACGACTGAAGTCAGGGCTTGCAGCAGCAGGTATGTTACAGGCATGGTGGGGCCCTTGCTGGGATGCTTGCTGGCGGGTGACAGTGTGGCATGAGTAGCACGAGAGCTGCATCATACGAGCTTTGGCTGTCTGGAATCATACCTGCGGGCTCTCCAAGCGGTCGCAAGCGCAGCGACTGCAATTATGCACGAAACGGCAACGGAGAAGGCCGTGGCGTAGCGTGTTGCCGCGACTAGCTTGCGCAACTTGCCTTCGCCCAGATTAGGCAGATTAGAGCTCTGAGATGGCGGAGGTCTTGCGCCGGAATCATGATAATGCGGATTCCAGAAGTTGAGAGCGTTTGAAGGATTTGAGTCGGTCGATGGCGCATCCTTCTGCGCTTCTGCACCAGCATGCATATGCGAGCCTTTGCTCGTCGCATCCCATTGATCTGGTGGACCAAATGAAGACCCCATACCAGTGCTACCTTATTGTCTTAACGATTATCACAGTAGTGCGACAGTTGCAAAAATTAATCAGCGGTTTGCGAGTTGGCCGCGGCTCTGGCAAGCCCACGAGACTGAAGAAATTCTTACTGGCCGGTACACAAAAAACTTCAGGAAGTCATTCAAGGTCTGTAAGCTACGCTTCAAATCAGATGTTGTGGCCTTGGCTTGAAGAAGTCTTACTCCGGCGTCACCAGTACAGCGCTATTTGTACGAACACGGCTCGATCAGGCCATGAAAGACAGCAGCCCAACCAGCATCATCGACGCAAGAAACTTCTCTAAATTACTATTATAGTAGCAAGAGCCGACATCGTAGCGATAGGGACAATGTATCCGCTATAGACACTCCGTGTAGTAACGAAGGCAACAGAACGTGATCGCTATGGCAGCTCAATTGCGCAGTTTTAGCAAACCACGAACTTTCTTCGCATGCAACCCAACCTGTGATATTGAATTCATCTGTCTGAATAGCTGTCAGGACTGCTGAAGCGTCGCAAAGCCTAGGCAACGAGCAAATTATGTTTGTGGCTAGGGTGGTGCAGCATGCACACGACACCTGATCCCGTGCCCTGCAATTATGAAACGTGTGTCACGCAACTTCCACGCCACAACTCCTCTTTGCGAGCAGCCGAGATTTGGTGGCATCGAATCACTCCAATGACCGCCACATATCTAAGATCGGATGGACTTGATATCGATGGAGAAACGTGCTTCATACAGCTGCAGCTTCATGCCGGTGTCTCCGCGGAAATGCAGCTGCGTAGCATGCTTCTCACCATGCATGTGTGGCCTGCGCACTGAATGGCACTGTGATTAATTCTAAATTCGAAGTCGTCGCGCAGTCGGTCGATTAGGCATGTCGCAATTGCAATCAGCTCTATGGCCCATACGAGGGGCACTCGCGCAACTGCATCAATTTTGTTAGACCACATTGCGCTTCCATGTTGTTGGTCGCGGTGCCCTGTCAGCCCCACTCGCATGAGCAGCGCAGGGCTCAAAGGCTTGCGTGGATGTCGATGCGCTCAGTGGGATTTTCAGCTGGTGGCACATTTACTCGGAGACACATAATCAAGCACCAGTGCGTATGTTACCCATGAGTCATGCTGAGTTTAGACTCATCAGAGCGCGTAGGCAGACAAGAAAATGTGACGCAACTGTGTCAGTCTGACATCATGAGTCCACGGTGTTTGGCGCAAGCCTTACATGGGTACAGTCATGCCGTCGCCCATGCGCCGTTGTGCTGCACGCTGTGACGAATCCTCTTGATCCGAACGAAGCAGTTTGATTAATATATTGTGGATGCGTAGTGTTATGAAATCACTCTGATCTCGTGGCCGATGCCCGTTTGGGTCTGGCATGACTCTCGATCCTCAATGTTTATGCACATTCTTTATTTTTGTTGCGCTTTGATGTGCAGGGCTTACGCCACCAGGTATAGCGGATATCGCGATGTGGTTCGAGCCCACAGCCCATTACAAGATGCTGGAGCAGATAAGGAAACGTATGCGCAGCAGCGCCTTCCAATTTCTTCTGGAGTTTGAAAAACATCGCTGCATGTAAGGTAAATGCAGCAAGGCTCAGCGGCCATCAGGTTCGGTTGTTGATCAATAAGGCCCACGAACGCCACAATGGAGTTGAACACGGCATCCTGCTCGCGTTCAGACTCTCATTCTTCACCAGGACGATAGATTTGCATAGTTTCGGATGGATCGTGGCTTGGTGCAGGGTCGCAGTCCGTCCGATCTGAGTTCACGAGAGTTGTCCTGGCCTGAAAGAACTCAACTCACCATGCGCAGCGGCCCAGGACGCTGTGCATCCTCAGGCGTTGTGCATCAACACCGCACTCCCCCTCCCATTCACGTGGACGTTGTGGGTACTCTGCATCCATCTGCTGCGGTCACAACATGCACAGTGCAGCCCCCAATAGCATTGCACCTCCCTCATGATCCCTCGTGATCACGTGCACACAAGGGCTGCAAAATGCTCCCTTGCAGCCTGATTATGATGTTTAGAGTTCGGAATGATACTTGGAGGAATGACACATTGTGGCAGTGCCATAAGCGCGTATCAGGGCTGTGGCAAGCTTGAGGGCTGTGGCAAGCTTGAGGCCGTTGTTGGTTCCACGCTCACCAAGCAGGCCTGGCAGTGAGTACACCGCGGGAGTGGGGGGAGCAAGGCGGGCAAGGGGGCATGAAAAATGGGTCTGCGCTCGCTTGCTGTAAGCCAGTTCTGACGCAGGCACTGACTCGCCATTGATGGCTCAGCTGTCGATTTGTTTCCAGTTGAGGCAAAAGTCTGCACAGTTTGCAAGGTATGAGCACCAGCAGCACCCGGCTACAGTGAACACAGTTGGCACATCGATCGGGTGCCAGGCCAGAACCCAGAGCGAAGCGAGCACTGCGCCTGAGCGATGGAAGCGGTAGCTGAGGACATGGTGGCCTTTCCGGCTGGCTTGACACAGAAAGTTTGGAAGGAACACACACGCCTTGCAGCGCCAATCAAAAGGGGACACAGCGATGCGACACATTCCATCGATGAGCCACAGTCAGGGCTGCCTTCTGCCGGTTCCGTGTGGCCCTGCAGCTCGTTAAAACATGTCAATCAAAAGAAAATTCGCAAGAAACAACTGTAATCACTGCCTGCCCCGTGCTGGGATCCCGCAGCGACTGGGCCCGGGTGTCGCTGCGGCTAGGGGCGTCTGCCCTGCCTGTCCACTGCGGTAGCCCAACATGTGTCTTTGTCAGGTCTACTTTTGGGGGCAAAACCCTAGAAAATCGCTCCCGCCCCTTGACACGCCGTTCAGCACGGTTTTGGCAGCCCCCTGCCAAGCCGGCCCCGGCCATCTCCAGGTGCCCCTCTGCCCGCCTCCCACACCGGGGCACACCTGCAGCGCAAGGAGAACAGCACAGCACGCAGCAGAATGAGAACAGCACAGCACAGCAGAATGAGAACAGCACCGCGCTGCAGAATGAGAACAGCACAGCACAGCGCAACGAGACCAGCACAGCACAGCGCCCTCCGTGTACTATCCCAGCGCAGCCAGTGAGTGCGCACCCTGCGATGCGCATCTCCGGATCCCACGCAGGGGAGGACCTCCGGAATCTACTTACTCTGACCCATCTAGTCCGACACACCCACACACAAAAAAAAACAACTGGGCCGCACTGGTTCTCGCTGGACAAGTCCTCTGTGCCGCCCTGGGGGGGGCACGACCACTTTCCAGGGATACAACTGGGGGGAACCCGACCCTCGGAGTAGCATCGCCCAGTCGCCCAACCCAAGCTGCATGTAAATGTAAAATGTAAATGTGACACTTACTCGCCATATCCTACAAGGACTTTGACATCTCCGGATAACCGGGACCACGGGCCAAGGAGGTAAACCACCTGGAAACCCCCCTCAGACAACCATGTGTTAGCCACGACACACCTTGAGGGGCATGCCGCGGCTAACCATAGCATCATGGTGCACGGATGCCCGAGTGCATGGCAGTGTAACTGTAAATGCAAAGATGTGACACAAAGTGCAACCATGTAAGCGATTCTACATGTGTACACGACTATGCACGAGCGCACCGTGCGCCGTAGCGCCCCCGGCTGCTTCCCCCTGCCACCGGCCATGTCACCCCCCAGCGGCCTTCTCGTTCCCCGTGTGCCCCCCCAGCCGGCGCCCGTCCCGACTCGCTGTTTTTGCTCTGCGCCGCATTGTAGCCTGCGCTGTTGCACACGCATGCTGCTCCCGAGGGTCAGCAGCGGGTCTGGGGCATTCGCAACCATGGCGCTCTCCAAGCTTGCCACGGTGGTGGCACGTGCGTGAATACGCAGCCGCACCGCAGGCACGCATTTGACATCAGCATCAGACGGTCCAACACACAGTGGCGAGACATCAGGGACAAGCTGCACGGAGACGCAACATGACTGACACCTGGCAGGACACAGGGACGAATTCTTACCAACGAGGGGGGGGGGAACCGCATGCCACAGTACTCAGGTTGTGTAGCCCAATCATGGTTAAATATCTCATTGGCACTTTGAAGACCTTTTCACTCGCACCAGGGTGCACGGGATCAATGGTTGTTGCGATGGCAGTGTCTCAGGCTGATGAATTCTGCGAAAGCATATGCCAGCCTTGCTGCTGGCCTGATCGTCGAGGAGTGTGGTTCACATGGGGTTTTACTCAGCGGTCAAAGCTGGGGCTGGGGCCAACTAGTTTTGACCATGATCACTGGCTATCAGATGGCTGCACATCAATATATCAATGCACATGTCTCAGATGTCTCTGCTGGCTTGCTCCGAAATACAGCAGCACGCTTGTATTGCGACCAACCCTGCGCAGACGGGGATGAGACCGGCTGTCGGAGGCGATGCTGGAGCTGCTGTCGGGGTTGCCGCGTCAGGGCACCCCCGGCGGGCACAACCTGCGGGTATTCGACAATCCGAGGCTTCGCGGTTCCGAGGTCTGTCGATGGCGAAGACATGCTGCATGGAGGCCTGGGGCAACAAAGGACAGTTTCATCATCATATGGAATCGTCATTTGGTCGAGGTGATGACTGTTTAGCTGTGCGGTCTCTGCTGTGATAGCTTGCGTGAACCTGGCACTGGTTACTGCGCATTGTCGCAATTTTGCCGGTTCAACTCTGTGAGACGGGCCAATCGTGTGAGACGTAGCTCGGAGATCATTGGTGGTGCTTTGTATCGCGTACACTTTACATCCCGTGCAGCGGGCGCGGCCTGGTGTGCTGAGAGACAGCGGCGACATCTGGAGCCTCTTCTATACTTGCGACGACACTGAACGGACAACCTGACACGCCAGAAGAGGGTAGACGTCCAAACTTACGAAGCGTGAAGTGGGACCTTAACTGATTTATGGTTGAGCTTCATGAGTTCTGCGCCGAATTCATTGAACAGCCACAATGCGCGCTCAGGTGCGCCACCACAACATCTGAGGGATACGGTATACCGCTTGCAAATCCGAGTCTACATCTTGTTTACGTGTAGGTATTCTTCTCGGCTGCCTGGGAGCCATGTGTTCACTAGCGCAGGCTCTTTCGTCACAAGATTGCGCATCAGCCATCCTACGTCCAAGAGAAGCAGGCGACTCCACATGTGAGATAGAAAATGTATGCGGAGACATCCCTGAGTCCCCCATGCAATTTTCCTCGCGGCTGTCCGGTCAGTGCGCTGCCCTTTTCGAGTCGTACCAGTCATCCTGGTCCAGACTGGGCATGTCCAACCTGGTCTCGCACGATCCGTCGCGCCCGTGCGACAAGACAGCAGCACAATCACCTAACAATCCAGTCCTCGTCTCATCTAATACCACGGCTACATTCGCTCTTTGCACAGTGCCAAAGTCGGGATGCAGCAACATCAGGAAGCTCCTGTTTGCGCTTGTCACAGACCCCATCCGACCCGACCTGGATGCCATGACACAGTTTTCTAAGCCCCACCATTTCAAGTATCCAACGGTGTGGTTCTACGATGTCCCATCCAACGACAGCGACGCGCCCTCCTCGACTGCTACCATGTCCCGAAGACTAGCCGATCACCCCACTGGCCACGTCCACTGGCAGCCCAAAACACTGCAACAGCAGCCCACATCCAGGCCGGAGACGACAGCAGCCGCAGTCTCTCAAGATGCGATGCAGCCCATAGACATCGACATCGCAGCCACATCGAGTATCAATGTCACAGGCGCTGCCACAGCTCTCCCCGAAGCAGGAGCCATTCCAGCAGGTCAACCAACACCGGAACCAGCACAGGCTATACCTGCCGGTACCACTCTCCCCACTGCAGCCCAACAGGCACCACAGGCCCCACAGCGTCTTCCACCTCACGTTCCCACATTTGCCGTCGGCCGGAACCCATACCTGCGGCTGCTATCCGGGTTCCGAGACAAAATGGTGCCCAACCCAGCCCGCCGGGACACCTGGACAAGCAAAGCCGTGAACGAGCACTTCGGCCTGCAGCCCGAGGCAACGTGGGAGGACACTCCAGAGGCGTTCAGACGCTTCGTGCATGCTCTCTGGGAGCGGGGCGTCAGCAGCGTCGACACACACTTCCAGCCCGCGGTGGCGGTGTGCGGTGGCGCCCACAACTTCCGGTACGACTACTACCTCCGCCTGGAAGACCTGCAGAACTGGTTCCCGTGCTTCATGCATGGGCTGGGGCTGCGCGGGTGGACGGAGAGCGGCTGGGGCGACAGTCCGTACGGCCGCATGTTCGTCGGCCGCGACGCCGAGCGCGCCTTCGTCACGCTGAAGTCTTACCGCGCCGCCCCCGAAGACGTCCCGCAGTGGGATCCTGCGGCCGGGGGGGCGACGTTCGGGGTGCAGGGGGTCGACTGGGACCTCGTTCGTGGCGACCAGTGTTGGTGGAACCCCCCTGGGAAAAGCTGCGAGCAGTATTATGCCAGTTTCACGGCGGAGGATGGGGCGGTGCTGCCGGGGGGGCTGGAAGCGGGGGCGACGCGGCAGCTGCAGCGCGATGGCCGGCGCATGCATGGTGTGGATATGGCGGGGTACGGGGGGGAGGTGTCGGATGTGCACGCGACCGAGTCGAAGAAGCACTGGCGGCGGTACTACGACCAGCAGGCCGCAGACCTCGTGTTTTTGCTGTATGCTGCTGACTTTGAGGCGTTCGGGTACAAGCGGACGGTACTGCAGGCGACTGGTGGGCTGTGACGGGTGATCCGCGATGTCTGCTCGAGAATCTCGGGTGAGCTGCCTTGACCTTGAGTGCGTTTATCTATTTATGTGGAGTGACCTGTGTATGCTGAGTCGCCGCCTGCTGCGTGATGAATGCATCATGTATGTATGATTACATCGCCGTATCCATAAGGACATTGACACCATCATGTGACAGGCCTGGTCTATTTATGTCGCGCAGTGCACTGGTTTGTGGCTCAGTCTGGGGCTGTGGCCAGGCAACAGCAGCTCAAATGTTGAGGTGCATCGAGATCGAGGTAGCAGCTGCAGTCGCCGCAGCGGCACGGGCTGTGGCCAGGGTGGCTACCGGTGTGTGGTTAGCAAGCAGGCCAGAAACTGCCACCAGAAGCAGAGGCCTGTGGTGATCCCCAGAGCTCACGGGGACCTCTCCCGGGTGCCTGAGTGTCTTGGCAGGAAGGTGTGTGCTGCAAGTGGTGCTGCCGCAGCCTTGGCACCGGCTGTCTGAGGCCTTGGGAGGTGCCAGCAGGTGAGGCAACCGCAGAGATTGACGACTGGCTCTGCTTCATGTTGGGTGTCTGGTGTCATGCGGGGCCCCGAGTCATGTGGTGTCATGCGGTGCCTCGTGGCCGGCCTCTGATTGTTTTCAACATGTAACCTGTTAATACTTGATGGGTAGAACCGGGGGTATCTCTCGGCCCGCTATCCCGCCTGTCTCGCGTACCTTGGCAGCAGTTGAAGTCTCTGAGAATGCATGAAATGCCAGTGCGATGTGAGCAGTCGGCGTGTTTCTTGTCGACTGTCCGCTTTGCGGGTTCCAGTCTAGGATGAGTCCCGTTTGGCAAGCAAAGTAAGCACAGTCGCGTAGGCATGTTCCAGGTCAGCAGTGTTGAAGCCACCTGCGCTGTTGATCGGATGTACATGCAGCCTGTGAGTGTGGCACCATGTTTCACAGCTGCTCGCAGCCGGCCTCAACCAGTCACAGGTATTCCAGAGGGACATGCCCGGCACATGCAGTGTCACATTTACATTTACATGCATACATCCATGGTGCAAGCCTGTCTAAGGTAGGGCACCCGTGCATCTGGTGGCGGCAGTCTGCCTTGAGGTAAGAACAATGTATCTTCAACAGGATGTAGAAAACCTTTACATTCAACGGGATGATGCGAGTTGGCGGGCATGGCACGCACATGCCCACCCAGCATGCGTTAGTGAATATGTGTGTGCATTTCATGTTTGTTTTTGTGTGTGCTTACCCGGGGAAACAATCCGCGCCTGCATGTGGTCAGGGAGTAACAAGCAACAAAGAGTCCATGCGTACGTCCGTGTAGAGACGTTTCAAGTCGCCCTTGCACGTTCAGGGCCAAACGTAAGACTCCACGGGACGGGGCCTGTGATAAAGCTGGTGTGAAGGAATTGGTTCGGCTTGTTGTTCCGGATTGTCAGCGTAAGATTGCTTGTGTGGGCTGTGGATGCAGGCAGAGTACTCAGTACTGGAGTGCAGGGCATGTCCCTCTCTTGGACCTGGTTTATAGGGAAACCTGACGTCGGTCCTTGCATTGGCAGCGTGATTGCAGTGAATTAATGCAGAAGTACACGCGGGTATCTTTCGTACACCGTATGTGCTTGGAGAACGTTGCATGGGCACTGCCCCATGCCACCGCGGCTCGACTGTTGTCATGCATCCAGCGCATCTTAACATTGCCCGCAGTCGCAGCATGCGCATAGACTGGCACGGCCACACCATACCAGATTCACGTGTGACATTGGTGTAGATAGCGCAGCAGTTACACGTTGTTGGGGAGGCCTTGCAGGATTGCTGTTTGTCGCGTGCCGGCTTGTTTCGAACTCTTCGGTTGGGGCGGGCGCTCAGCCGCATGGTTTGCCCACACGGTTCATTGTGAACACCTAAAATGGTATTTAAGTCAGAGACCGCGTTGAAAGGCATCGTAGTGTGCTTTGATCCGTCGGGCGGCCTTGTCGCAACTGTCAACACAAACGACGGCCGAGTCAAAGTTTTCTCCACTGTCACAGGCGCTCTTCATGTTGACCTATCCAAAGCAGCTAGAAATGATGGAGAAGCTGTAGCTCAACTCACGTGCGCATGCTGGAGCCAGGTGCGGTGCCTCCGCTGTGGCTGCTTGTAGATCACGCACGCGAACAGTCTCCTTTCCTTTCCTTTCAAACAATATCACTTAAACGTGACGGTGACGTGAATAATCGTTTTGAGTACAATGCACATGCGCGTGTACTGTGTTCGTGGCCGGCCTACTCTGAAGCTGTCATGCTGGTTGCAGGGGAAGGAAAACCAGCTGTGCTTGGGCACAGCCAGTGGAACAGTTGTATCTGTTGATGCATCTCGAGCCAAAAAATCATGGTCCGCGGAAGCCGGTATCCCTGGGTAAGCCACTTATGTCGTGTGCATGGCTCCTTGCAGTGGAGGAATGTTTGATGGTGCTCTGTGGCATCTTGCTCGTTCTGAAAAATCAGGTCTTGCCGCAGGTCTGTGCAATCATGCTGTGCGGAGGCACAAGACCTGGTTGTAGCGACTGGAGCTCAAGGTGAAGTGGTGTGCTTGGATGCATCAAATGGTGCTGTCAAGTGGCGATCGACAGTCGCTGGCCAGCCCCTCGCCTGCTGCGGCGCTGCATCCACAGCAGACAGGCTGTTAGTTGCAAGCTCCTATTTATTTGTGTTTCAGAAGCAGCAGGTCGCCCTGAAGCTATCGGGCCACACGGTGCGCCTCGATCTCACAATCTCACTCACTTGGCTCTGTGCCAGCGTATCCCATGAAGGCAGGCCAGCCGCTGTCAGCCTGTATTTATTTATGCATGCAGTAATCACGCACAGTGTCACCCCTTGCTGTGGATTGAGCCACATCACGTGTACTCGTGAGCGAGTCACTGAATGCCAGAACAACCTGTGTTGGAGTCGGACGGTACCACAACCGCCGTTCGGCCTCAGCGGCCGTGATGACCAAAACCAGTATGCCAGTTCTGCTACTGAATCCTCGTGTAGAGAATGCTGGAACTTGTCTGAGCCACTGCCTGCTCTGCCACCGAGCTGCATAGACCCTTACGCCACCACCACATCGCATTGTGTTTTTTTCCGAGTCCACTAGCCCATACCCTGTTTGCCTGTGGACGCCAGAACAGCCTTGTGCGGTGTCCTCAAGCGCAGACACCACCATTCAACCTCAGCGGCCGTGATGACTGAAACCAGCATGCCAGTTCTGCTACTGAACACCCATGTAGAGAATGCTGGAACTCGTCTGAGCCACTGCCTGCGCCACCATTCTGTGCATACCCCACCACCATTCAACCTCAGCGGCCTTGATGACCAAAACCAGTATGCCAGTTCTGCTACTGAACCCTCGTGTAGAGAATGCTGGAACTTGTCTGAGCCACTGCCTGCTCTGCCACCTAGCTGCATAGACCCTTACGCTACCACCACATCGCAATGTGCTTTTTTTTCCGAGTCCACTAGCACATACCCTGTTGACCTGTGGACTCCAAAACAGCCTTTTGCGATGTCCTCAAGCGCAGACACGACTATTCAACCTCAGCGGCCGTGATGACCGAAACCAGTATGCCAGTTCTGCTACTGAACACCCATGTAGAGAATGCTGGAACTCGTCTGAGCCACTGCCTGCTCTGCCACCGAGCCATGCGTGCGGCCAAGACCTCTTTCACAACGCAGCTTCATCACCACCTTTTCGTGACCAGTGATAGCTACGGCACATCATCTTTCTAACGAACTGCCTGCCTAGATAGCTGCCACGCCAAGCCTTTTCTTCCCCCACATTCCGGTATCACAACTCCTCCCCCAGCGCGCCCGCAGCCCTGGCAATCATCATCGGCACAAACACCCCGGCATTCGTGCAGGCCCCGGTAACATGCATGGCCGTGTCCCCTGACGGCGAGATCGTCGTCTCGGGAGCCCGCGGCGAGCGAGCACTAGCCCTCTTTGCCTGCCGCCCCAAAGACGGTGCCGGCGGGGACGCTCGAGTGCCGACCCGCAAGGCGAAGCTGGCCCTGTCCCTGCCGGAGCCTGCCGCTAGCATCGCGTGCTGCGCGTGCCAGCCGCACAGCACGCGGCAGAACGGCAACACGGCGCACGCCGATGCCGACCCGGCGTACATGGTGGCTGCGGTGACGGAGGCGGGAGTGGCGCGCGTGTGGCGGTGTAGCCGAGACGGCAAGGAGTGGCGCGGGCGGCTGCGGCGGTCGATACGAGTCGACTCCTCGGAGCACTGTGTCCTCGCCATGGCGTTTTCCGGACCTGACGGTGCGCTCGCCACTCACCGATGTGCGCATGTAGCACCGGTTCCGGCTGCTTGCGGGCGAGGGCTTCGTGCGGGGTCTCCGCGTGGGGCGGCTCGGTCGATGAGCTGGTGCGGTGTGGAGCGTGAGAGTGAACATGTGAGGTCGCGCAGGGATGAACGAAACCAGCAAGCCAGTTCTGCTACTGAATCACTGTGTAGAGGACGCTGGACCCTTCTGAGCGCTGGCCCGTGCTGGTGTGGTGTGCGCGAGTCTGCGTGTGGTTTCCGAATCGCGTCAAGCGGCTGCGAGGCCTTCTGGCTAATTATACCAATGACTGCACCCGGTGGTCGCTCTGGAGTCCTGAGGCCAGTTTCCGTGTCTCCGACGTGATTCCTGGGGGAATGCATGTGCTGTTACGCTGCCGCATGTGCTGTGCATGGTCTAGAATCGCCTGGAATGAGGCCAGGTCCCCTCACGCCCACCTCCTGGCCTGCCCAGGAGCCCCCCTGGCCGTGACCTGAGCGTCGCTCGGCAAGACTGCACCCCATCGTTTGCACAAAAGACACGCCCCCGCCGGTGAGGCATCGTTTGCGGACATGCTCCAACAGCCGGACAAGATGTTCAAGCACCAGGCCCCCTGTTTGAGTTGTCCGATTGGTGGATGTTACCACGTGTCAATGTACACAGGCAGTGCACACAGATGATATTCACAGTCGGCAGATAGCTGTTCGGGTGCAGTGTTGCTGGTGGCGCACGGCCTGCCGCTGGCGCCGAGCATACAACAAGTCAGCCTCACGGGAGGGGCCGACGACGACTCAGAGGAGGGCCAGGAGGTCGTGCTGGAGGCGACTGCGGCGCTCCTCGCTCCGGCTGCATTACCGCGGGCCGAGGCGGCGCAGAGGCCGGCCGCGACTGGCATCGACGTGGACAACGCAGGGCTGCCTGTCGCATCCGCCAGGTGCGCTCCGGCCCTATGCATGCTGCTGTGCGACCGCTACAGCTCAGTCTCCCTCTCGCGCAGTTTCTGTGATGCTCTGCTTTTGTGATGGAGATCTGGGCTGGTGCACTGGGCTGTGCTGCGCTACACAGTTTTAAAGGATTCGTTTGTCATTTCCGGGGGGGTGTTGGGGGCAGGCAGAGGGGTGCGTATGTGCCATGCAACCTGCTGCTGTATGGACTGATGTTTGCACAAGTGGCCGGTGTGTGATTGTGTGCCAGTTGCTGGTGCGAACCCTCCTGGGAGAGTGGAAGTGTTCTACATGCCAGAAGCGCATGTCGTCTAAAAGTTTGCGTTCTGAGACCCTCCTTCTGGCCAGTGCAGCCAATCGCGGAAGCGGGGTGCCGACGTCGCTGCTGGGGACGCCGGCGCAACCACCGCCACCGGCGCGCCGGGGGCGGCGGGAGGTGCAGTGGACGGTGCCGCTGCGGGGGAGCCGCTAGGGGAGCGGGTCGCCCGCCTCTTCCCGGAGTTGCAGGGGGCCTCCGGGGGGGGCGAGGGGGGCGGCAGCGCGGGTCGCGCGCGGGAGCCGATCACAGCCGACTCTCTGACAGTTCTGCTGACGCAAGCGGTCAAGTCTGGTGACAAGGTTCGTCCGATCGCTGGTCCCTGCGGTCTGTATCTCGGTCATGCGTGTGCGACGCCATCATCGAATTCTGCGGTGCACGCCCGGGGTTCCTGTGTGGCATTTGTGGCTTTAGGGAGCTGAGGATGTGCGAGCAATCGACCGTCGCGTTCATGCTGTGCTGTGGGATGATACGCCTGGTATGATACAGGCCCTCGTGTATGGCCCCAGAGCCAGAGCCAAGGATCGTAGCCCGAGTTCTGTGTTCTGAAGTGGCGCGGTCAGATGCGTGACGTGAGGCATGCGCATGCAGGAGCTTCTGGAGAAGGTGCTGAGCTCCGGGCGCGGCGTGACGATCACCCGGACGGTGCAGCGCCTCGCGGCGGCCTCCGCCGTTGCGTTTTTCCAGCAGCTCGTCGCGCGGCTGCAGCGTACGCCGGCGCGCGCCGCCGCGCTGCTGCCGTGGCTGCGCGCCGCGCTGCTGCACCACGCTGCGGCGCTGTCGGCATCGCCGCAGGCGCAGGCCGCCGTCGCACGCCTCGGGGGAATCGTGCGGCATCGGGCCGAGGCGCTGCAGCCGATGCTCGCGCTCCGCGGGCGCCTCGAGGTGCTGCTAGCAACGGCGTCGGTGCGCGACAGCGGCGCTGGCGACGCTTACGAGGCTCAGGTATGCCCCCACTGACATGTGCCTCCAGCACGCACACCCCTGCCCACTCCGAAGCGCAGCATGCGGACACCGTGTCTCTGCCCACCTCGCGGCTGTTCGAATCTTGGTTTCGCCCGCCGCTGTGTGCTTGCGCATGGTCGCCCTGTCAATGCGTATCCCTGATCGTCCACCACGGCGTCTTGCTCGGTGTCTCTCTTGCCCAAACCGTGCATGCGTCAGTGTGGGAGCAAGGGGGCCACTGCCGTGGCCGGGCCGGGGGAGGCTCCCTTCGTCTGGTCGCTGACCTTGGCAGTCACACTCCGGGAACGTTTCGGCGGCTGTGTGCTGCATGCTGGGTGGACACGTGCTGCGGCAGCCGCCGCACGCTCTGCGCTGCCCCAGGACCCTGCTAGGCGCCGTGCATGCCTCCCTGGTTCCGTCGTCTGCGCATGCCTGTGCCGCTGCCTGTCTGGGTACCCCCCTGCATCCCGATTGCGCGGGCTGCCGGAGGTGTACGTGGTGTCTGCTTCATGGACTGGTGACGGCTTTGTGCGTGGCTCACTGGGTCTGTGCCCCGCTTGCGTCCGTCGCCTACGCCACGGCATGTGACTCTGAGTAGGTGGTGCAGTTGGGCAAGGAGGGACACAGTAGCTGCTGTCTGGTGGCGACAGGAGTCCATACAGGAATGCACCATGTTGAGCTCGCATGAGATGAAGAGCACTCGTTTGGAATGAATGTCCGGACAACAAGGCCGTGCCACTGCTCCAGTCGAGTCAGCCGTGCAGTTGAAACACGCCATGTGGAATGCAGTGCTCACGTCTGCTCTCCGAGTCTGATGTACCCATCAGTGATACAGCACGAGTGCGTGTCGTGTGAGATCGGTACTATTTGCCTCAGGTGTCGCTTGCGTGTAGGTGCACGTTGCTGCGGCATCCTTGAAGCCACGGTCCCTCAAGTCTGCCCTGCAAGGCGGAGACTCGGACCAAGATGATGCTGACGACGCCTCGGAGGACTTCGAGGTCGAGGACCCGTACAATCCTCAGGCAGGAGCCTCGTCGGATGACGAGAGTAGCCCGGACGAGGACGACGTGTCGGGATCAGATGAGGAGGAAGAGTTGAGTGAGGAAGCAGGTAGTGATTCCGAAGACGAGGAAGACGAGATGGATGTGGATGGATAGCGTTTGTGATTTTCATCCAGCTAAAAAGCATGCGTACGAGCTTGCTGGTGTTTTTATGATTGTAAGGCACCTGCGGTCAATGTACATGTGTTCGCTGCAGGCTCCAAGCATTCCAAGTACCATAATGTTCTTGATTGCGATGGATTCAGCTCCTACACGTTGTTTTCATATCGCCACAGGCATCAAACGGAAAAATATTTGCTAGCACTTGGAACCGGTACACAACCACAGCACACGTGCAACGTGGGTCTTGACACTGCACTTGTTTCTGGTGGCCTGGTGCTGATGTGCAGCACACATTACCGCATTTTTAATGTCGTGTGCGAACATGAGCCTGTGCTGCAGGCGATGCTTTCTGTAGCACAGGTGCTACCAGCATTCAGCGTGCACCCGCCAACAGTCTCAAAACACTCAAGCATGTCGCAGTGTGTGTTGAGCACAAGGTTGCTTGTGATCATCAGCTCGGTGGCAACCGTGAATGGCTACAGATGTAGCATACAGCTCATGGACTGGTGAACATGATCTATACTGACATCATCATGGTCTCAGCACAACAGTGCAGGCCTATGCTGTACTAACTGTGCTGAAAAGGTAGCCTGATCTGCATGTCATCGTGGGCGCTGACTGCAGCAGGCACAAAACAGGCAGAGTGCCAGGTGCGCCGTGCGCTTGCAGCCACGCTCATTCAGTGCGCACTTGACAGTGCCGTTGGATCTGCACGACAGCCGACATCAACGAGCACGAAACTCGGCGTTTCCCCCCCCCGACACGAGCCACACTTGTGACCACTCGAGCACAGGCTTCCACAGGCAAGCTTCAGATGCCTCTCTATTCGAGCAGCCAGCCATGCCCATACCTGGAGTCTCTTTCCAAACGCGCGCGTTGGATGTCCCCCTCAAACGGTTTCACGTGACCCCCCACATCTACAGCGGTGGCTGAGCATCTACTGGTTATCTGGATTCGAACGTAGCAGGTGGTCAGAAGGTTATAACAGAGAACAGCTAGATGCAGAAGCATCCACCCGAGCATCCACCCGCCCCTGCCAGGGCAGGTATCCCGCGCCTAAATCTTGTCCATGAGCCTCGTCAGCGCCTCTTGCAGCCGGACAGCCTCCGGAGCCTTGTCGGAGCCTTCCCCGGCGAGCGCCAGGTCCGGCGCGAGGCTGTCTGTTGCCGCGAGGTCCCGCCGCGTGTCCACGAGCAGCCGCCCCCCCCGGCCGATGCGCAGCGACGCGGCCCCGGCCTCCAGCAGCCGTGTCATCCGTGGCAGGCTCGCCGCCGCGTTGGCCGCGCCCTTCGCCGCGTTGATCGCGCTGCGGTGCTGCCGCACAATCAGCTGCCGTGCATGGTCGAGGATCTTCGCCTCGAGGCATGGCATCGGCGGCGGCGGCTGTTTCGGCGGCATCGGCACCGCGACAAGGGCCTCCGGCTTGGATAGTGCGGTCACCTTTTGGCGCTTCTGCCGCAGCAGCGCCGCCCGCGCCCGCTCCGTCAGCGCCTGCATTCGCCCCTCATCCGTTGGCCGGAGAAGACGAGTCACGCGAAAGACGGTCAGGCGCTTCTGGCTGTGCGTCTGAACAGGTGTTTCCGGGGCAGGCAGGTGAACCAAAAGCCCGTCGCAGGTTTCGGATCAACAGAGACACAGTACGGCGCTGCAGGTGCATTCGACCGGGAGGCACGGTGCCGGGAACGGCACCTCTATGGGCGGCCCCATCGCCGTGTGCTTCACGCCGCGGCTGCGGAGGCGTTCGCCCTGTTTTGGCAGCGTGACCGGGTCAAACGTGCGGGGCGCCTTGTTTGCGCTCTTGTGTGCCGCCAACAGGCGCCGGTCGAGGTCGTCCTGGGAGACAGAGTGGTCACGCAGCGCGCGCAGCAGCTGGAACTGGCCGATGTCCACGTTCAGGTTCTGCACGGCACACGCTTGACTGGATACGTCGCCCCACGCACTCCAGTGCAACGCAAGCGCAGCAGTGGAGGCCTGCCAGAGGGATGCTGCATTCGCTGGGTTCCGCCGAGTTACAGCCGCACCAGCGGAGTGCTGCGCGCGTCCTCGGTCCTCAGTCAGCATTCACACGCGGAAACGCAGAACGTGGCAATGTGCGTCCGGTGGTACCATCTTAGTGCAGCATGTGGCATCGGGTACGTACCCTTGTGCATAGCCCGTGCCTCCTGGGAGCCTGAGCGTCCCACCATGGCCATGCCGTGTGTAGCGTGTACAGCGACCGTGGTGGAGCCTAGCACGCGAGCTGCGTTGCCGCAAACAATCACTGCGGAACAAGACATGCCGCTACACTGCGTAGTGGAGCATGCCACTTGGCGCGGCGCCGGAACATGCCAGGTGTCCGCGCAGCCGGCGGGTTCCGGATCCGCTGGCCACAGCCCCCCCCCAATCCGCGGCTCCATGCACGTGGGCGCTTCCACAACAGGCCCGGCTCCTCACTCGCCTACGCACGCCGCTACAACCGCCGAGAACCCTCGAGCTCACTTTTGTGCATGCATGCGTGTGCACGGGGGGGGGGGGGGGGTGCGGGGGGGGCGCACATTGACGCGAGTCTTCTTGGCTTCCCGTTCACGGACGGCCTCGGCGAGGCGCAGTGCGCTCACGATGTTGTGCCGCACGGCACACAGCTTCTCTAGCGACTCCTCCTGAGTCTCGCGCCGCCGCCGCGTCAGCGGCTTGTTCGGCTTTGTCCGCTGCCGGAAGACATGATGCGGGTTGTTGTCCGAGTCCGGTGTCGCCGCCTGCATCACAGCACCTCCCCAGGTTTCCCATGTGTAGGCTGGTTTCTCCCCACCCACACCTCGCAATCCTGGCGCATACGCATCACGGCACCCGGGCCGACGGAGGACGCCGCGCACACCCACGCCACCGTCCCCGAGGACGTACCCGTGTACTCTGTGGCTGTGGGCACAACACGTGTGCAGCTATGAATCTGGATGCATGTGCCAGGTTGATACAGACCGGAGCCTATGCGTGCCATCGGTAGGGTTTGCTGTCCGTTCATGCGCAGCCAGGCCCCCCCACGCGCCCTGTGTACCGAAGACCGGGCCCTGCAGGGGCAACGGGGGCGCGCGGGCCCAACAGCTCTACCGCTGCAGCGCTCGCTGGTTCATGCGCAACAGCAGCGAGCGGTTCTGTGGCCGGGGGGTGCGCGCCTGGAGCCGCCGCAGGGAGGGCTTGCCCTGCTGCTTGCGCTTGTCCTTCCAGAACTCGTAGACGCGGTCCCGGATGTGCGCCTGGCAGGCGCAGCAGCGCGTGAGGGCGGCGACGGCGTCGGGCTTGCGCATGTGGTCCGTCGACGCGGTGGCGCTCGCGCTGCTGCGGTCGGCGGCGGAGGCCCCTGCGGCACGGCTGCAGGTCAGGCGCAGGGGCGGCGGCAGTGAGGCGCGCGTTGAGCCACCTGCGGTGCGCGCGCGCGCGGGCGCAGGCTCGGCGGACGAGAAGCGCTGATCAGTGCTCCCGGGGTGCGGGACGAGGCAGGCACTCGTGGCGTGGGTGGGCATCTGGAGAGAGGCGACCTGCGACACCTCCTCTGGCCCTGTTGGGCCAGTGCTGTGCTACGCATTGTGTGGACAGTGCGACTGAGGTGAGATGCGTCTTGTGCATGGGGTCCAGCAGCAGGGAGCGCAATCCGGGGCATGGGAATGATGATGGCAAGTAGAGTCCGTGTAACTCGAACAGAAACACAACAGTGGCAAATGGCAGGAGAGCGTGTGGTGTGCACTAGGGCCGTGCGGCGGGTGCGGTATGACCTGCTCGCGTGTCTTCTGACCTGTTCTCGAGTCTCCTCAGAGCACCAGGAGACGTGGACTGTGGCACAGTGTTCTCGTGCGCTGCCTGATATAACACTCGCGGCACAAAAAAAGCGGTGTGCGTCCGTACACTATCGGCAGCGTTGGCAGGCACACCAGGCAACAGGCACAGATGTGCTAGACCATAGCTGCGTCAACTGCTGCCAGGCACAATGGGGGACAGACACTGCCTTGAGCAGTGTGCAAATCCATCACGCGTGGTGACCCTGGAGGTTTGTGACGGGTTTGACCAGGGTTGCTGGTTGCAGAGACAGGGGCACATGCGACGGCGTGTCGGACGACTGTCTGTATGATAGGTAATGTTGAACGTTCGCTTGACATGGGATTGCAATGCATCTTGTGGCTGGTGTCGGGGCACTTGGAGCTCCGAAGATATTGAGTACGCCTGCAGGATTGGTTAGCAGCAAGGTGGCGGTGTTTGAGGACTGCTGAAGCGTTGCCATGGGCATGTGACCGATCAAACGCCGGTGAGCAAGGCCACGCATGCACAGCTCACAGCATGTTGTTCCCATGCGGAATGATGACACCATGAAGCAGGCCGCCGCATGCGAAACCATGGCATGCAGGTAGGTTGGTGTTGCGCACCTGCTGCCTGGAGGTACTGCTGCGTTGCACTGTCGTTCATTACTTCCAGCTGCCACAGCATCCTCTCCAGCTGCCGGGGTTGCAGGCGGTCCTGAGTGCCTTGATTCACATCTTGCAGGAATTGGCAGTCTTCTGTATCTAGGTCGTACTCGTGATGTTGATGTTCGAAGATGTCTCGTTTGTCCATGGGGCCTTTGATGTAGGTAAGGGTGATGCTGTGCAAGGGTAAATAATCAGCCTCATAGGTTGGGACCAGGGTGACAGGTGGAATAGGAATAATAGTTGGCTTTGTCTTAATTTCAGATGCGACCTGCGAGCGAGTAGACTCTCAGCGTGTGTCCAGTCTTGATGACATGCGGACAGCGGGCTTCAGAGCTTGCAAATCAAAATTTGAGTTGACCCAAAGCCTTGCTCCAACACAGAACCACCAGACTAATACAAAATATAACCCTATTATGTAGTGAGTGTCACAGGATTTAAACTTGAGTCAAGAGAGCTGGAGTGCGGGTCGTACATGCTCCTTGCTTTCATGCCCTGTATGGCTTGGGTCCCTGAGAGAATCGTCATTGTCCAATTCTGCCTCATCCCGCACGATAGCAAGCTCTTTGTTGACATCTACGGGTCTAGGACGGAATCCCAGCCGTGTGGTCATCTTTACATGGAAAAGAGCTGCCCGCGTGGTAAGTGCGGCCAATGTACAAACTGACTGGACCGAAATATGCAGACAGCCCACGCCAAGGCGTAGAATTAATCAAACATTACAAAAATGTTATTCTCAACTGACCCAGCTTGCTGCAACCTCTCCGATCGATAATATGCCTGCGAAGGTAACACTGGAAACTTTCAGGCGCGCGACTCCCGTGACCCATCGCCGATACAATCGTACAGCGATATTGGAAACACTCGACAGTTCTTGGGACGTCTGGTCCACTTTGCTTGGAGAACAACGCAATGTGGCCAGGAGCGGCAAACCAGCAACAAGGCCTTAGTCGTCGCCTTCTGGCGCGATTAACGCGTGAAAAGCATGTAAAATAATCAGAATCAGGTGCTTGGTTTCGGTTTGGCACGCACGCAAGTGTTTGCGGTTGTGTACTCATAGTCACTGTCAGGTTTAAACGTGAGCGGCAGGTGGTGGCGGACGCGTGTTGGGAGGAAGCCTGCAGGCCAGCTCGCAGCGAACATCAACATCACATCTGATCAGCCCTGATCTATAAAGTTACCAACATTCGCACTACACAGCCGCAGCCGCTGCCACTGAATGATCGTCTCCATAGTGCCAGCCGTATTGTTATTCTGGCACTGCGCCTCGCAGTACTAGTCCGCGAAGTAAGCAAAGCCGTAAAACCTGTGCTTCCCAGCAATAATACCCTCAATAGAGGTGTGCCAACGCTTTTTCACAGCATCACCAATCACCACAGATGTTTCAAAAGTCCAACAACACACGCCACATAAATATGACGTTCAGATACTGTTACAACAGGCGTACAAGGCCAAGGCGACAGAGAAACAAAAGCAGTGCAAGACAGTTGTAGAGAACATGCACAGCAGTGCGATCGCAAACTCCCAGACATTCCATGCAGCACACAGCACCTCATTCAATCTTCTCTTCACTGAGCAGCTGCGTTACACCATGATGCCAAGAACAACATCACACTCTAAAGGCCCCATCTTCCTACACCTCAGCGCAAATGCACACACCAATCCCATTCGCCACAACCGCATCACCAGCCATACCTCCACTGCACAGTCTCATCTGCCAGGCACAACAACCCCTCCATTCCCTCTGGACCCGCATTGTAAGCTTAACATCATACATGCGGATCTTGACACACTGTGCATGACCCCTTCACGGTTCTGCAACCACAACTGATGCCTGCGCGAGTGCTCACATAGCACGCAAGCTAAGCCGGGTCCTCACGGGAGATTGCCCGCCAGCCAATGTCAGTCCGGTAGTACCCGTGTGGCCACTCAATGTCCCGTACTCCATCATACGCCTTCAGCTGTGCGGCCTGCACACTCGGCCCCAGCGCAGTCACACAAAGCACGCGCCCACCCACCGCGACGATTCCTTCCCCGTCTTCCCCAGCCGCCGTACCAGCATGGAACACCTTCACGTCCTCCTTCCCATCCAGCTTCTCGAGCCCCCGGATCGCAGTGCCCTTCTCATACGCCCCCGGATACCCCTCCGTTGCCATGACAACACCTAGCGCCACCTGTTCCCGCCACTCTAGGTTACGCGCCGCATCTGCCGCGGTGCTCAAGCTCCCTTGAGCCGCGGCGAGGAGCGTTGGGAGGAGATCGCTCTGCAGCCGCATCATGAGACACTGCACCTCCGGATCGCCAAAGCGGACATTGAATTCGAGGGCCTGTGCACGGCCCTCGTCAATCATGAGGCCAGCAAAGAGCACGCCTCGGAATGGCGCGCCCTCGGCCACCATGGCATCGGCGACCGGCTGCACAATGTCTCGGAGAACCTGCACCCTCACCCTCGTATAAAATATTTTTATATATATATATGTATATGAAAAAAGGAGAGAAAGGAATCGGGCATCACACTAACCCCAAACGGACATCGTAACATGGGGTCGGTGAATGTGTTGCATGCGGATGTGGTGCATTCCTGTGTGCATATGTGTGTGGCAGTCTGGTGATCGGTGCATGCTGCCATGGTATGGAAACGTTTCTATGCAGTAGTGCACACCACATGCAGATGGATGTGATACAGGAATTTTATGCAGATGATGCCATTGTGTGTGAGAGCTTCTTGGAAGAAGTGAATATCACATGCTGATGGATGGGACGAGGGAGGTGCCACACTTGTGCCTCGATGTCTGGAGTGAGAACTGGTGCAGGAGAATAGGCTCCCATGCCCCCGGTGTTTGGCCCTTTGTCTGCGTTATAAATGGCCTTGTGATCTTGTGCACTACCAAAGGGAATGACGGTTGATCCATCGATCAGGGCAAAGAATGAAGCCTCCTCTCCTGTGAGGAAGTCTTCAATGACGATTTCACTACCCGCCTCGCCGAACTGGCCCCCTTCCAGCATCCCAGATGCAGCTTCCTTAGCCTCATCGACCGTCTCTGCGACAATGACGCCCTTGCCAGCGGCCAAGCCGCTAGCTTTCACCACGATGGGGGCACCTTGCTGGTCAATGTAGGCATGCGCATCAGACACCGAGGTGAACGTTTCGCTGGCTGCTGTGGGAATGGAATACTTCTTGCACAAGTTCTTCATGAACGATTTTGAGCCCTCAAGAGCGGCTGCGGCTTTTGTGGGGCCAAACGCAGCAACACCAGCGTCCGCTAGGCTGTCGACTATGCCATCTACGAGAGGAGCTTCAGGGCCAACGAACACAAGATCGATGCCCTTCTCTTTGCAAAATTTCGTCACTTGGGCGTGATCACCAATGTCTAAATCGGGGACAGCTGAGACGACGCTCTCTTGCGCAATTCCCGGATTGCCCGGCGCGCAGTATAGCGTGTCGCACGTTGGTGATTTGCCCAGCTTCCACGCCAACGCATGCTCTCGTCCACCACCTCCAATAACGAGGACATTGCTCTGCAGTACTCAAACGGTTGCAGGAGAGCGCATGGTGGCGATGATCCAAGCTCCGAGCAGGAGCAGCCGTAGCAAGACCACACTTCATTGTCGCACCTTGTCTGCACGACATCGTAGCTGCCGACTGGTCACAGGTTGTCGGCTCAGACTAGAATGGGACAGGCGGTTGCTCGCAAACAATTGCGCGTGAGGGCGAGCACATGGCAGAACGCAAATCATCGGTGTGATGCCCAGTCAGAACTCCAGCTAACACGAAACCAGCAGTGTCACGCTTGCACAAGATGAACAACCACAACCGTTGATTGTGTGTACATTAGAGTATTTAAAAGCTGATTGGCAGATGCTAGCGGGCATGAGCGCGCTTCATAAGGGACAGGCAGCGCCGGCATGGAGCAATGCTTGCGGAAGCGCGACACCGGTGATTGACGCTGCAGACGCACTGCTGTCCACAAGATGGTGATTGGCATGCATAATCGACAACGCTGTCGATGACCAGGCGCAGTCGTGGTCGCTTGCATGCGCGCCAACGAAGTCTCGTTGTCTTGGGCAAGCTAGGCCAGGATTGCAAAATTCGGTTCAGACAAGAATCGAGAAGGGATCACAGTCATCAAAGCCAACTATCCATGGTGTATCATAGGTGTCATTTGCAACCGCGGCATGTTTGCACTGCGGTCTCCTCAGGTGGGCAGCCATCGATTTCATGGTGACCCCGGGCATTCACGTCTCAGCCAAACATGCATTGTTGTGTGGTACCACTCACACGTGCGAGGCCAGGACATCTCGATCTTGACGGCCATATACCACCTTCCTTGATGCAAGCATTCGTAAGCTTGTTGGAAACTGACTACCGCCGATGCTCCAGCTGCTCATTCGGGTCAGGCTTGCGAGCTTGTGGACTGTCGTGTCGAGAAAGGCATGCGATGCCGTCCCAGACCAAAACATGCAGAAGTCTGCTGAAATAATGTTTTGACCCAAGAGCATATTTTGGAGGCTTGCGGCCTCTCTTCTGGGCATGGAAAGCACAAAAGCAGAACGGCGCGCTCTCCAGGATGCCCAGGTACGACTGAGCGCCTCCTAACAAGTCTTCCGTTGGTGCAGTCGTCACCTTGATCGCATCAACTCTAGCCAGGGTAGTGGTTTGTTTTGGATCCAATATATGCGCAACGCTCAAGTACCCGCTTGATTGCCAGAGGTGCAATGCCACTGACTGCTCGACTCCTGAAACTGAACGCCCAGTAGCATGTGCAGAGAAGCCGCAAGATCGCGGCTGGAATGCAACATCCTGTGCACGTGGTCTTCGTGCGGCATGGACAAACCAATTGGAATCTGGAGGGCAGGATGCAAGGACAAATGGCGGGTGGCGATGTGCCCGTTCTGACAGAACTGGGGGTATCCCAAGCGCATGCAGTGGCAGCGTACCTCAAAGAGAACTATCAACATGCCTCTTGTATTTACACGTCGGACTTGAAGCGGGCGGTGCAGGTGCTCACTCGGCCCTTCACTTGCTGAATGCACCTTGCCAGGCACACTGCAGTGCACAGTTCCGTTTTTTCTTGCTACCTGGCCCGAATCCTACTTTAGACTCTCAGGATTGCGTATGGTTTAATCCATCGTCACCATTAGCAAGCACTAGGGCAGTCTTACTCTGGCTCACCATTGTCCGGAACTGGGGAGGCCAATGCATCCGTGCTGACCACACCGAGCATGTCATGCCATCCATCAGCTAAAAGAGGTGCTGCCCTCGCAGATCTCTGCCATATATTGGTTCTCTTCTCCGCATCCACATGCACCTTTGCCTTTGCCACATGAGGCATGCTCGAGTCACTCCAAACCTGGTCAGCTCAGCTCAAGGTTGCTTTGGGCTATTTGTTGATCCGTACGAAGTTCCATGGACACACACTGTCTCCAGCCATTTGGCGCTCGGCACAACAAGAATTGTTCCATAATTCCAGGTGGCTGTTTGAAGCAATGACTCCCAATCCTTGTCCAAAAAATACAGTCCCCCTCTGTTGTTCCAGTACCCGTTCATCCACTTCTCGGCGTTCTCCATTGGTTCAGAGCATGTCTGTTCAGGGCTTGCCCATTCAAAACGTGCCCGTTGATTCATTCCTCGGCTTCAGTAGAGTGTTGCCAAACAAAGGTGACGGAAGTAACGAAAGGGGGCTGTCGTACATTCCTCCAGCCTGCACCGCAGAAGTGTAGCAAAGGGATCTTCAACGCGTGCACTATACTGTACATCTTAACCTCTGGTCTATGTCCCAGCGCCTGCCATGCCATTGTGAAAAAAAAACAACAACAACAAACAACTCGGCAATGCTGCAATCACATTTGGTGGTCCAGTGGTCGGAGGACGATATAAAAGCTGACCCCTTCTTCGGAAGGTCTTGGGTTCGATTCCGCGTGCCCCCC
>JAUMHO010000012.1:2927450-2945752 GCA_032360965.1 Ulva armoricana
CCGCCCGCGGCCGCCGCGCCGGTGCCGCCGCCCTCAGGCATGGACGCCCGCGCCGCAGCGGCCGCCTGCGCGGCCTTGCGTCGATTCTCGTCGATCACAAACCCGACCCGCTCATCCAGCGCTGCCTTCTCCACGCGCACAACCTGCAACCACACACCCTTCAGACCACACCCATGCAACACTGCAGCGACTCGGCCCACGATGCACCGCAATCCCAGGCCTTGCCAGATCAGCACACATACGGGACACGAGGGAACCTGAGTCACGCAGCGCTGCTCCCGCCATCCCCGCAGCTGCATAAACGCATCCGTTCGCACCCGTCCTCGACGACAGCGACCAACTCACAAATCATTCTTGCCAACATCTGCACACAGATCTGCACAGATCCTGGCAGCGGCAGTCTCGCACGCTACCCGGGCGCTGCTGGCGGACAGGGCTGTGGCGCTGGCAAGCCGGGGTAGCAGCCAGACCCCAAATGAGGCAAACCGCACCGGATGCAGGCCTCGCCTGCCCGCTGCCCCTGCGTGCCTGCACCAACCACAGGATCTCACAGCATGGAGGGAACCGGGGTGAGGTGGCAGCGTGCCTCTCTGCCGACGAGGTCTACCGTGACGGTGACTCGGGCGCGTCGCTCCGCCTCCAGCGCCTCCTGCATCGCCTGGCGCTGCCGCAACGCCGCGCGCTCCCCCGCGTCCAGCCACTGGTTGCTGTCGATCTCGAAGTAGTCGCCCTGGTCGTCGATCACCTCCGTCCGCGCCGCCGACGTGCGGTCAAACTCGAGCAGCCGCTCTGCAAACTCGCGGGCACGCACAGCGTCCTCCGCCGCCGCCGCCTCGGCCGCATCGGCTCCGGCCGAGGCGGCTGTGGGGGCGGAGACGAGCGCGGCGGCCGGGGCCGCGTCTTCGGCAGCGCCGGCTGCGGCAGCCGCCGCGGCTGCTTCCGGGAGCGCAGTGCTGCAGAAGGTGCAGGCTCCGCCGTTGCGCATGAGGGCGAGGCCTGACGCGTCCTTCTCTCTGAGGTCATACACCTGAATACTTCTAAAACCTGACACACAGACGACTCCCACTCGCCATTCCTGGCGGAGGAATGTAGTGCTCAGTTGCTGCCTGCCATGGCATATCAGTGACAGAAGTCTAGTATGGAAGCGGGTCAGCGTACGTTCCGCTCGGTGACGGCAGTGCAGGCCGATGTTATGGCGCGACCGATGTTATGGCCCAACCGATGTGCTAGCTCATGCGTCTCCTGACCATGTTCAGAGAGAATTCAGAGGGAGCTCAGAAGGACGGCTTCCTACTGCACCAGAGCGCCGTGCCATCCCACCTGGCTGGTTTCAAACTCCGGAAGCATCGGCTAGCGATGTCTGACATGGCCTTGCGTCAAGCGGAGGATGCATGCATGCTGATCGGTACAATAAGTTGCGCACATCTTTCACAAGCAAGCTGTTTTTAACGCTGCATTGCAGGGGCCACATGTCTGCCATTCAGCAGTCGCATCCCTAGCCGTGCCGATCCGGCGCGTGGGTTGCACACGCATTTCTCTCCATGCGTGCAGACAGTGTCGGTAGACCTGGCGGAACACATCGCATCTGCCACTGACCGTCCCGGATGGATCGAATTGGAGAACCGGTCGTGTCAGGCTGTATGCAGACGCTGGGCATGCATGCCACACTCAGGGGTACTGCACCGCAGGGTTGCACATGGCCACCTGCTGCCACCACGATGCACTCGACGATGAGGCAGTGCAGCGCATGTGTTGGCGTACCTTGCCACATGAGAGGCAATTGAATACTTTCCGATTCAAGGCCTTGAGAGCAGCTTGGGCTGGAGTGGTGACCTTCGGCGTGTGCTTGGACACGTTTCCTTTGCGGACTGTCACGGATCGCACGGGAAGTGCTGACGAGGAAGTGGCTTCAGCGGGGACGGCTGCAGTAACGTTGGGCCTGGCAGGTGGCTTTGCTTTTGGCTTGCCAGACTTTGGCCCGGAAGCTTGTGCCTTGCCAGCCTGTCCCTTGGATTTGACAGCGGGTGACAGAGCGGCGTTAGAATTGTAGTCAGGCCGCTTCAATGGCTTCATCCCTGGCCCAAAAGCTTCATTCTGTAGCTCTTTGACGTACTCTTGGACCGCCTCCTGGCAGCTGAGGCTGTCTGCCATGTAATTCTGCACAAACTCCACCAATGCAAGGCACGACGATGATGACAAGAAGCCAACGACCACACGAGAGTCAATGATAGCACTGGAATACCGTGTTCACATGCCTGCACAATCTCATCGATCTCGGCAACTTGGTCTTGCAGCGCAAGCTGCTTGACTTGCGCGAGGACTTGCTGGGCCAGGTCGTTGTCCCATCCGAGCTGAAGCTGTACAAGATGTTTCAGATCCTGCCCCTTCATGCTCAGGTGGCGCTGGTTTGTGACCTTGGCTCAGCACGACACTCCCCATGCAGTCTATGCGTGGACGTCTTGACTGTACTTTGGATCGAAATTTTACCCGTGACACGACTGACGCATTCATTCACAGCTGTGTTATCGCTGGAGGCGACGGAGGTGGTTCTGTCAGGAGAGTACTGCATTCCAGCCGCTGCGAAAACGACGCGCTGAGCTGTACGCGTACCTCCATGTGAACAGACGTGGGTCGCACGTGCAGCTTGAATGCAAATCAACATTGCAGGTCAAATCTTCACTTAACTCAACTTGATGTGGACAAAACCCACGTTTGGTCATTCGGGTGCAGTCCCTGCGTTCTCGTTTCCGTATGCGTGCGTTTGCGCTTGCGCCCGAGGTTTCACATTCTCTGCAACGACCCCCCTCTAGTCCACCTAGCGAACATTGTGCGCAGATATTAGCCTTGCTCAAGTATAGGTGAGCCCATGCTGGAATTCACTGCTTCGCAGCTGTGCAAGTGGTGCTAGTGTGCACGTTCCGAATGACACTGCACAGACATCGTGAAAGATCGGACGCCGTACGTACAGCTCTACATATCGTGGCCTTCCGAAGATTCTGATGGTGGGAAGCGTTGTTTAGAAGCTGACACACGGTCCGCCAACCACCTTCTGATCGCTTCGTGCATTCTCTGCTATCTTTACATTATCAGGCGCAAACCTGCACGTTCGGCTCTAACCAGTTGAAGATGATGGCAAATTGAATCTCAAGCGACACGCTGACGTGGCTGAGCCTGCCGTTTGCACCTCGGCACCATTCTGCCGCATCACAGCTCAAGCAACGCAGGCGCTTCTCGCTTACATCGCACATCAAATTATTCTTTTCGTTTCATTCACTGTATTTCTCTTACGTCAGGCATGCTTTGTGCTTTGGAGTCCCTCCTTATACGCTGTTGCTTACCTGGCGTGGGCCCGAACTTCGCCATGCGCCGAGTGTTCGTGGCAAAGACGTCGTCCACCTACTCATGCAGGCTCAGCTGATATCAAGAGTATATCTGCAAGGCTGGGGCATTGGCTCCCGCACCGAGGCTCCCACGCGTGCCTGGGCCTGGCCCTGTGCTACAGGCCATAGCCAGTATCGTCACGCGCGAAACCTCTGTCGGGGGCATGGATTCAACGAACGACGAGTGTTCACCTCCCACAGCTCAATTCATTGGGTTGGGAACCCGCCTCGGAACTTACCTGATGTGTGCCTCATACCTGATTTTGATGATCAGACACTTCAGATCACCATTCTCTAGCTTCTTACACCGGTTGTACCGGCTTGCCGATGGCTCCTGGCTTCTCAACGCAGTCCTGCTGGTTTGCATCTTTAGCGTAGGTATGCTCTATTCACTGCACAACCTGTCCTGCATCAAGAAGCACACCACATGCCTCCCTGCATAATTCCTGAGCATCATCACACGCTTGGGCAGCTCTTCGACCATTCTGTGCGTCTCCAGGTTTCAGAAGGATAACAGCAGCAGAGTACATCACGATTGCTCACATCTTTGCGCTCAACGCGGCCATCATCGCTCAAGGCCGCATGGTGGGCTGGTCTCAGGAGCCCGCTTTTCCCACGTCTGAGTACTACCTGGTACAGTGCGGCAAGGAGCTGGCAATGACAGGCTCGTATGTCGCTCGCACAGTGCTGGCCTGGTGGTTCTGGGTCTCGCTGTACGACGACATGCTTTGCAGCGGTGCTCACACCACCTATGCCTTCTTCTTTGCACGGGTGCGCCCCCGATGGCCTTACCAAAGCGCCTGATGCAAGTGACACTTCCTGCCCTTCGCCATCAGCCTGTGTCCTACCTGTCTGGGTACCAAAACTCCTGCCATGCAAGTGGGATCACACGGACACGTTTCACGAAGCATCCATGGCAGGCACAACCAGCACCCAGCTCGCTGCACAGCCACACTCGCCACAGCTCCACACTTGTGACCTTCACCATGGCTCCTGTTCAGAGATACAGGCAGCATCTGCCTGGGCATGTGTTCCCCGCATGGCCACAGTGGCCTGCACCGCCTCTGCCACAACTGCATCACAGCAGTTCACGGGCAGGTAGCAGCACAGGTTTCACAAGAGATACAGTTAGGCGACTGAAGACTCGCCACATGTATGGGCGATGTTGTGTGCTCTGCCAGGCTTGCTACTCAGCCACCCGTTGCTTGTGGCTCGTGTGCACTCTGTCTCCTTGGCCTCTGGCACTGCCATCCCTCAGCAGATCCCCAACCCAGGCCTAGCAGCATCAGTGTGCTGCAGTGGCATACCACAGCACACGTTCCTCATCAACGTGCCTGCCAGTATGTAGTTACAACGAAGAGCGGCACGAGCACAGGCGCATAACGCAAGAGCGTACAGGTCTCGAAACAGACCAACCAATCAATCATCCCCCATATCTACATACATCGTCCGAATTAAGCCAGAATTTATTTACATATGATGTCATTGCCGTAGCCATAACACCGGCACCGAGGGAACCTTCACAGGCACACGCTGCCGCACAGCCAGCCCCGTTACCCATCCCTGTCACAGCCAGGAGTTTGTGTCACATGGCAATCAGAGTGAGTGTGCCGGCCTCTGGTGCAGGTGGAGGCGTTTGGGTGGTTCAGGGTGCTGGCCATCATCTGCCTCGCGCTCGCCGCGCTGCAGCTGCCGTTTGTCATGGCCTTCATGGACGAGAACGACACGTGGATGCTGCAGCACCGCGCCACCATCGCGACCTTCATATTCTGCTCCGTCGCCGCCGAGCTCACGCTGCACTGGAACGGCGTGCACGGCGCCAACTCCTTCCGCCACGACAGCATCGCCGAGGTGCTCGCGGTTCTCATCGGGGGGAAGAACCTCATCTGGGCGGCGCTCAAGCCACAGCGCGAGTCGGACCCCCTCGTGCTGCTCGTGCGCGACACCGCACACCGCATCCCGGTCACCTGGCCGTACGCCGGCCTCGACCTCCAGGGCGTCCTGGATCTGCTCGACCGGGCGCGACTGCCCGGCCGCATGATCCGGCAGGCCCTCGCCGTGTGACTGGCCCGTGCCGAGTGACCGGGTGCTGGGGACCTCTGTAGATAGCATGATCCGGCAGGCCCGCGCCGTGTGGCTGGGCGCAGGCGCGTCGGCGCACCGGTTCTCTCAAACGACGGCACCGCATGCACCGATCCACGGTGGCAGCTTCCACGCAGCAGCTGCCGGCTCCTGCACAGGAGATCGAACCGCCCGCGCACCGGGGAGGTGCGTACCTGCGCGCTGGCCGGATGGTCCGCGTGGCGTGGCCGCTGCGCGGCGTAGCCGTGGCGCAGGCTGCAGCGCCGTGCAGGGAGTCTGCTGTGCTGTGCTGTGTGTGACGCCCGGTCGCGCGCTGTCGCAGGTGCAGCAGCGGTGGCGGCTGCACCGCGGGCGACCCCGCGCCTCGGGGCGTGCGCGACTGCAGCCGCGACGCCGCGCCTGCCGTGACATGGCTGACGGCGTGTGGGGCTGGGTGCCGAACGCGCGGCGCTGGCGCCACATCCGGCGCGGCGCGCGCAGCGCTGGCCGCAGCGCTGGCGAGCGCGCTGCGCCGGCATGCGGCAGCTTCGCAAGGCAGTGCAGCGTGGTCGATGATACCTGCATGCTGAGTGGGGCCGGCGTCCGCCAGAGCGAGGTCCTCGTTCGTGCGTGTGCCCGATGCCTTGCGTAGAGAATGGCCGACCCCGCACCAAGCGAGGCGGCCTCTACATGTGAGCTGCTGGCCAAGAGCAGTGGCAAGGTAGTGTTTGTTTGCATGTGTGGCTGTTTGCCAGCATTGTAGCGAGTTCCCGATCGCCGAAACTCTGGAAGGGCGAACGCTGTGGGACCTCCCACCGGCAGAGAGGCGCGCTGCGCGTTGAGGATTCTGCGAATGCACCGTGGGTGCTGGCTGCAGAGGCAGGCGCCTCTGGCGGGAGCAATGGGTGCCCACGGCCTGCGCAAGGTGGAGGCCCTTTTGTAGTGTATCGTGTGGCTGCCAGCGCAGGTTGAGGTGGGGCTTTTCGCCCTGCAGTGTCCCACGATACAGCGCGACGTTTGAACAGCAGTGATTCGATGGTAGGCTATGAACAGATGATTCATCTGAGACGAGAAATGAATGCAGTAACTGATTTTCAGCTACCCTTCAGGTCACCTCGGATGTGTGAACATGCCTGTGCAGTTTCGTGTTACAGTGGCAGGCACACTTACCGCACGCATGCTTCGAAGGCAGATCCTTGACAGAGAGAGCACCGCCTGATGAACGGTGATCCCTTATGCACGTTTTGCTAGGTCTGCTTTCGTGCCATCATGTCACCTTTTGCCTACACTGCAGCCACTGATCAAGGGGCGTTGCCATGCGTCCGAGACATGCGTGCTCCATGCCAGTGGTACATGTTTGAGGGGAAGCATGTTCAGTCCGATGATGCAATTCCAAGTCCGGTTGTTGTCAGAGACATCTAGCCTGCCTGCAGGCGTAGTTTATCCGCAGTGTTCAAAGCTAAGTTCACGGCTCACTGCCCGCAGTACTACTAATTCCGCGAGGTCTGCATGTGCTAAGTGAACTCCAGATCAACATTGCACAAAACCCATGCCAAATGGCCCATATTATTTCTGAGGCTCGTCCCAATCTGACAGGCCTTGAGGAGCTGTGCACTGACATGTTGAAATTGCACGCTACGATCTTTCCTGGAAAGAATGCATCTGGCTGTATACACGCGGGATGTGTCATGTCCAATTGGATCCGTCCCTCCGGCTGTCTATCTGTGATTTGGGGTATGTGTACATCATCTCCTGTAAAACCCTGCCTTGCCATTGCCCCGGAACAGTGCTTTAACAGGTTTCTGGCTTTTGACCTGCTTCTTAGCCGCTTTCTGGACCTTGAAGATTGCCGCCCGCTGCTGTAATGTGCGAGTTGCAGACTTTGGTACTACCTTGCGTGGCTTTGTGGCCTCAACAGCGGCCTGCAGTTGCGTGTTGGCCAATTTCAGAGCGTCTTTGGACTTCCGGAGCCGAACCTCAGCCTCTGTGACACGGAAGTCTACAGCCTGCCTCCAGTCACCTGCAAGAAGTCGATGTCTGCAGGGGAACACTGGGCAATGCTAAGAACCTAGAAATTATCCTGCCAGTGAATAGCACACCCAATGGCACTTCGAATGAGGCGCCCATGCGCAAAATGTGCTTCTTGCGCTCTGTCTCCTTCAGGATGGCGTCACCGTTTAGCGTGTTCGATGCAGGGGCCCTTTCCTCTGCCTGAGCGGCGCCGTATCCGTACCTCCTGCACAACAAACGTCTGGATACAGATTTGAGCTGAATGTTTGTGGTTTCGGTGCAAGGACGGCATGAGCACGTGATGAGCAGTTGATCATGCTTCCTCAGTCTGTATACCCTTGGGTATGGCAAGCTCTGCGGTAGATGGGAGGAGGAACTGCACCTGACAAATATTGAGTACCATAGTGGCCAGGTCTCTCCTATCAAGTCTTGCCCAGATGCCTGCTCAGACTTCCACTCCACTTGGCGGAGTTCTTTTTCATTCATGGCTGACAGGGCAGTGTCGACCGCAGCAATAGGGACTCGGCTGATGTCACCTGCGCGACCAAGGCTGTATGCGTGGACGTCTCAGTTTACTTTGGAACATTCAATAGCATTGAGTCGCTGAAAAGGTGGCGCAGCTTCGCATCGGGCCGGCATGACAAATCTTGGCAGTGACCGGCAACACACCGATGAAGTGCCTGGATCTCACTAACTGTGCCTTGCACAATGCTAATAGAGATGAATGTTGACGTTTTGCGCCGGCCATGTCTTCGAGGGGCCGCGCTGTGCAGGCTTCTATCGTTGCAGCCCAATCTGCAAGCAAACCTCCGGGAACAAGACGAGACACGACGACAAGCTCAGAAATTTACAGGTTACGGGAATTCTAGCATTTTCGCCTTGTCTGTCCCAGGCCTAAACCTTCCTACCAAAAATGTCCCTACCCGCAATGATATGGCGGAATAGCATTGATCAAAGGCAAGTAAAGTTTGGTTGAACTGCGACTGCCAGTGCGCGAGCGTGCTGGGAGGGGTAGGTTGGGGCGCACGAGCGCGCCCGGCCACAAGGACGCAGCTGCACGCTCGGGGTGCAGCCATCTCGACGCCGCTTCGAGGACCAGCGCGGTGCCGCTTTGGCTCGCAGTAACTTATCTGATTACCAACCAGCAACCAGGAAATAATCTTAGCTTTTGTTTCAAGACTGTTTGTATTCTGCCACGAGTGATCACTTGGAGAAGCACCGGGATATTGTAGCACCGGGTACCGATGCTTGCGAATCGACCACACCATACAGCCAGGACTAGGCTCAGGCGCGATCAACGCAAGAAATCATGCTCAAAGTGTAGTGTGAACACCTGCTGACGCTTTGTCCCGGAGGCTTGTTTCAGTTGCGATACAATTGACCATACTGTGAGACACAGGTACACCAAACGCTTACACTCACATGTGAACTGCTGGAGGTATCCCGACTTCAAGCTGAACTAGGCACGGAGCACGTCATACTCCACGGACACCTACGTTCATGTCAGCCGTGTTGCATGTTAGCGCCCATGAAAACCTGGCCTCACCGTCATCATGCTGAACCCGCACAGACTTCAAGCACAGTGACAAACACAGGCACCTGTGCTGGCGTCAGACCGGTACTGGGTGTTGAACCAGTGTTCCCTGCAACACTGACACAACAAAGTGTGCCCCCCCCAGCCAGCATGCATCAAGTAGCACACGGGGCCATGGCCTCACCGCCACAGTTCAACAGCCCTTTGCTGCTTGTGCAGCTGTGCTGGTATGTGCACCAGGCAAGTGCATGTCCGCACACAGGTGCACATCAGCCAGTCCCAGCCTCGCGGTCCCCCGGGAATCGCGTGAGGTGGGCCAATGTGTGCTGACCACCTGTCCACACCGGCTGCCACTTCCGTCCTCACTCCCCGAGGATCTCAGTGAGGGAGAGGCCGCTGTTGACGAGGAGGAAGAGCATCGCGACGACTGTCGAGTTCCACGCAGCATGGATGGCGATGCTGGTGAGAAGGTTCCGGCTGCGGCCGTACGCCAGGCCCATGATGAAGCCGAGGGCGACGAGCTGCGGGAAGTCTCGGATGCTGAGGTGGCATGCTGCGAAGAGCACGGACGAGACCCCCGCTGCAGCCGGCAGGGACATGTAGCGTGTGAGGGATGTGAGCAGGAACCCCCGGAAGATGGTTTCTTCCAGGATGGGTGCCAGTACACCTGCATGCATGCCCGCGTGGGGGCGACAGGCACACGAGGCGGCTAGGGCACGAGGGGCTGTTGTGCGTGTCACAGCACTGTGTGCAGTGCAGGGCCAGGAGCACGGTGGGTCGGGAGGGGACTGGGGAAGGCAGCGGTTGGTGGGGTGCACCCATGCAGATATAGCAGTCTAACCGAGCTCTCATGGAGAGGTTGTTTCACGATGACGGGACGTCATGAGCGGTTCTGGAGAACATGCATGAGCACACCTGTGACAATCAGTAGGTTTACGAATATTCTGGCATCGACGGTCTCCACAAGCCCTGCCACCGCGTCGACCGTCCCCCGTCCGCTGCTCAGCTCCTGTGGGAGGAAGTTGAAAACGGTTGAAGACACGGTGATGGCCACAGGGGCAACAAGGAGTCCAATGATGGACCATGCAGCCCACCCGTTGGGGAAGCGGAATGGTTCTGCTATGCTGACCCGGAGGAAATCATCTGGGACCTCCTCTTTATTCCTCGTGGCTATGTATTTGATCAGCCCAACACCGACGATGGTGGATATCACCTTCATGAAAGAGGCACACTCAGGGGAATGCTGCAACATACGAAGTCACACATTCTCCTGCAAGAAGCCGTCACAGTACCGAGCGAATTTGTACTGTGGACGTGATCAACCATCCATTCGTGTTCATGCATCGCCGCCACATGTCAAGTGCTGTACCGCCTGGATTAACAGTTGGCGATGTTCTCTAAGGACGCGATCAAACAATGGTGACATGCTGCCCATACAGCAGAATCACCGAAGATGGTAGCGTGCGGAGGGAAAAGTTGGAATCATGGCAAGCAGGGGGCAAGCACACATGACGACATAGAATCCGAGATCACGGTTGACTTCTGGGATCACACCTGGTCAAACAGCTGAATTTCACTTTGCTGCATAGCAGTCAAATTCTTGAGATTCTCTATGTCCAGGACTGCTATGCTGATGGGAAGGGACAGGAGACCTGTGAGGATGAAGGAGAATCCCCACGCAAGCATTCCAAACACGATGGTTTGCCAGCCCCAGGGCACTTCCCATGCGGGAGCCTTTTTGAACTCTGAAAATGTAAAAAAGTTCCACCTGGCAAGGCCCAGTCCCGATCCTTCATCGTCCGCCTTTGGCGACTTGAGCGTTTTGGGAGATTGTCTCTTGCCGGTGGGCTTGCCGCGTGTTTGTTTTGCCGGCTTAGCAGGACACACGCATCTTCTTCGTAAATTTGGAAGCCGCCTACTGCACACGCGGTAAGAGCTGGAACACTGTTTCTGTCGGTAGGATTTGTGACCGCACGGTGCAGTACTTCCGCTTGGAACAAGAGCTGAAGTGCACAATCCGTCAATACATCCCAGCCAAATACATTAAACTCCCACACTTGGCGCACAATTGCCCGGCGAAGCTCTCAACAGGCTGGTCGAGTCGTCTGGCATCTTCACCTGTGGCTCACACGTATCAGTGCGGTTCGGACTGGACATTCCATACTTATTGGAGCTGATGGTACATTAACAGGAAAAGTAGTTGACAAATTTGCACTACACGATTGCGCATTTACCGCTCAATGCTGCTGGGCAATCACACGAGACCGTATCGGTGACCACAAGTCTTCCTTGCGAACAGAAGAGATACACGGTAGAGTCAATCTTCTGTCACTCGTAAATTCTACCATCACTATGTGAAAAACATCCTTGCTCCAAGTCGCTGTTTGCACGCCAGCGGAGCTTCCTCGCTCGCATGCATGGTTTGCAGTCAAGCTCCCTCAAGCTGACTTCACGCTGGATGACCGCACGCTTGTGGGTGGCTGGTTTTGCACGCGCAAGTGCCACGTGCGCAGTCAAATCGTGCTATAAAAATGTGTCCACGTCCTCAAGTAAAACTCACACCACACAGATCGACTGATAAAAAAAAGCAGAATGGGCAGGGATGAGCCACAGAAGTGTCAGCAAGTTGCCCTCATGAAGGCGTCAGCCACGTTACAGCATAAAAATCTATCAGATGCTGCTACGCCGCCAGCAAGCCCCAAACGCAGTTCACAGCCTTCACAAGCAAAGGGAAGACACAGCGAGCTGAACTGCCTACTCATCATCAGCGCTCTTCACCTTGGCATTCTTGTTTACCACCCTGATGTCGAGCTGCACAAGTATTCTGTTTCAGAAACGAGCCTGAAGCCTGAAATTATCACACATAATACAGATTGACCACATCGCAACATGGCTGACACACAATCAGACACATAAAAAAAAACCATGCCATTGAGCAGGAAAAGAGTACTAGCACCCGAATTGAAGGGTTGTAAAGCAATACTCAACTCATGACTCGATAGATGAACACAGCAGGTGGTGCACTAGGGCATCACAGCACACAGTGTACCAAACTGCGCTTATTTGCATTTCTGCAACCCTGGTGGGTTGCAGCTCAGACCAGTGACCCAGACTGCAGCGAAACCTTAGTCCGGCAATACGGAGTCAACATTTTGTGTTGGTGCCCTGGATGAGGCCACGCAGGCATATGCACGCCTGGACACTGAAAGCGCGATGCACGTAAACTAGGTGCTGTATTGCGTACGGCACGTGCCAACAGGGTTGCAGTCCCTGCATCTGTGCCTGAACTCAGATACAAAACCACGGGTGTAGCGAACAGACGCGTTCTGCCAACTTACTGCTTTGATGATGTACCAATTAAGTTGTGGCTGAAAACCGCGAATCATCCTGCCAAGCGCCTATCCACATCCTGCATTGTGCATAGCCACAGGCGGATCCTGATGTGGCGCGGTTGCGCATCAAGCACTTGTCAAGGTAGCGGGTACTAGCAACTGCTGCGAGAAACAAGGGAACACGTACACGGCGCCACGCACAGGTTGATCAGCCGGATCATGGATGGCAGACGGTGATACAATACGGTCACAGACTGGGTAGTGAACGCCGCCGACAATTTTTGCAAGCACATGGTACCCAGCATATCCCAATGGGACCGACACTAAGAGCAGCGAACCAACCATCACGCACTCAGCGGGGGCATTCACAAGATATGAGAGTTCTGAGTCGTGGCTCGAGGCGCAGACCAAACCAGCAGCAATCAGTGACATTGGCACCTTCTGCCCATCCGGTTCGAGAAGTTTTGCGAAAATCTCATGTCTTCCCTGCTCCTTCATTGCATGGCTCCCTATGCCCGGCTAGGAAACTGGTCCATGTGTCGCAGCTGCTGTTCATGAGACACAGCTTGGCTCTGCATGATGGTTCGCAATCTACAGGAAAAGCAAAGGAACACACCACAGCAGCGCGCTGAACGATGTCCTTCCGCTTCTGGGTTGAGACGTTGTGCGCTACCTCCGCACAGTACTTCCTGTTGTGCATCAGAAGGAGATCGAGATCAGCTACATTGTGGACGACTGCCTTCAGGAAGCCTGCAACGCCCACCTTCGTAAAGGCAATGTACTGCTATTCCACTGTAATAAAATACACATGATCCTCGCATATGCAGTTCAGGAGCTGCACAACATTGCACTCTACGCAACCGCACAGCGATGCGCGTGTTACAGCTTGTCCACACGTGCATCAAGTGATCGAGTACAAGCTGTGACGTACCGTTGGGAAGGACATGCCTATGCTTCTTGTTTGTCCCGTAACCGATGTTGGGCTGAACTACGCCGCTTCCCTTGAACTTCCGTCGCACCCGAGAGTCAATACCCCTTTGCTTCCTCCATGAAGGCTACAGTGCATAGCATTGTTGCAAGCATCGTATCACTGCGCAGTGATTGACGGCATGATCGCAACTGAGCTGGGCGTACCTTGACGGCAATCTTACGATCGCACTGATGGCGCACAAACTTCTTTGTGCGCTTCTTGACCTTATCAATCTTCACCAGAGGCTGAGCCATCTTTCCTGGAGCATGCCCACTGTTAGTGGAGGGGCAGGCAGCGTCCTGAGCAGGCAGACTTTGGTGCCGTCGCACCTCAGCGTTTTTGGATTCAGGGAACGAAAAGAGAGATCCGGCCGTGAAGCATCGTTGATTTGAGCTGGTCTAGTCTGACTCGTCGCTCTAACGACTACAGCAGTGAGCATAATGTACGCGTCCAGACGTGGTAAATTAATGACGTCAGGCCCATGGCGCGGCTTGACGAGCTTGCTCCGGTGGGTTCTTCCTGTTGGCGCACTACAATGTCTTGCTCCAGTGTTCAACAGTGCCGAACGTCTTATGTACATTTGCTTGTGGGTATTTTGGAAAGGTTTGGGTTGGATATATTGTTGGTGATGATCGAACTCGTCACCCACTGCTGTCTACGGCCGCGATCGATGAAGGGTGGCCGCTGTTAAAATTGAATGCTGCATATGCAGACGTGATTGGAGGCTTTCGACTGCAATTCACTCCTGCGGTTCCACAGTATACATGAAACCTGGGTGTTCACAAACTTGGGCCTTGCCTCGCCAGAACATGCAGTTTGCTAGGGAAGCTGTGAAACACACTAGCTTTTTGTGTGCGTTGTTGGGAATATTTATTGGCAGGGGTTGAGCTGGCCACAGCAGGGGGGAATGCCCGATCGCGAGTTCACAACGGACGCGCTGCACTGGTTGTTGCCAAGCGTACGGTAGCATGTTCGTAGTCAGACTGTCACATATGGAATAGAGAGTTAATACTAGCTCAACCATCCAAATTCACGGTCGTGCGGGTAGATTTTTGCCGTTTGTCCGTCTCTGCCTTAGAGTGTCTGGCAGTGCGCCTGTCAACACTTTTGTATGGTCGGGGGTAAACATAACACAAAGACTACTCCGTCAACTCAAAGCCTGTTGCAGCAGATACAAGGTCATGTATTACAAGTCTCTTTCTGTGCAACCCGGCTTCGACGTCGTTACAGGCGACTGCTGTATCTAATGTGGAGTTGGCGCGATTCCACAGTGCAGTTCGACGAACATGGCATGATAGATCGCATTGTGTGAACCACTACCATCAGAGATGAGCGCCCTCGGGCTTGGTGGTTACTTTGAGCACGACCCAGATGAGGAGTCCTCGGACGACGAATCGGACCAGCAACATAGCCCGACGGACCATGCAAATGACCTCAAATACTTTGTTCAATCTGATATGGCTGCACAGCACGCATCCGGGCAAGCCGGGACGTCGGGAGAAGTCGCACCAGGTGCTCCTCACTTGGTATGTAGAATAGCGTAGGCTTTCATGAGGCCCGCCTCCGTGTGTAACCGCTCTCAAATACTTATATGTACACCAGATGCAAATGAGACGTTGCTTTGGATTGGCAATTTTGCAGTAGGGAGATGTGCTCTACGTCTTCGCTGGATCGGGCCAAAGAGGGACATGCACAACACCCGATCGTCCCTCTGAACATGCAGAATGTGTTTCGCAGATGATGTTGCAATCAGGATACCCGCATCTGATTCCGCGGCAGACGGGGGTACACCAGATCGAGCACAAGGCGTGGTTGCACACGGCACTCCACAAAGAGGCCAGTCTGGCGCTGTGGCTGCAGAAGATACTGAGACGCTGCAAAGGTTCAGCGTGCCAGGAATTCCGGACGCTCCGGAGGTTCCTTGTGAGGGAAAATGGCAAGAGCGTGTTTCATGGGTACTACAGCAGCAAAGCCGCATGGGCAAGAAGATGATCCGAGAATTGCAAGGAAATCGTACATATAGAAATCCTCGTTTCATGGAGAAAGTGATCAAAGACGCTGGCGTTGCACAGTATGGGACATGCTTTGCACAGGATATGTGGGATCCTGAGAGCTTGCCAGCTGGAGACTTCCTGAAGTCCTTGAAGAGAAAGCTCGAGGAGAAGGTGTGATCCGTCATGTTGAAGTATGCAGCAGAGGCAGTATCTATGACGTATTGAATGTGTTCCTGCACTTGTGGATTCATCACAAGGCCTCAGTTATGTATGGATCACCCAAGCCCGGCCCGTCCGTGTCCCCATGCTTATCGCCCTGCAATCTAGGGCCCTCGTAAAATTAAATTGCATTTAATGATTCTTCTTAGTCGCTACTGTTCACTACTATTGTTTCACTACAAAAGATTGTGATATATTATGTGGTGCAACCTGATGGAACATCCTACACAGAATGTGGTGATACTCTTCTATCTAGAATGTGGTCAGGAAATTGTTGCTCAGCACATCATGCCGTCACCCGATGTGTGATTTTGTCACGATTGGGTGGCCCAAATGCTTCAAACGTCTTGGTTAGTGGTTCTTATGCTTTCATTGGTGCCGTTTGTGCTCTTTCTATGTGGTGCCGCTGATGCTATCCTCACACGCCATTTAAAAAATTTGCATGCCTTCTCCGGCGTGTAACCATGACGATGTAGTAGCTTGGACGGTCTGGGGGTAGTCGCACAGTGTACCATGCTGCTGTGTCTCTGCAGAGGTTGAAGCGTGCAAGGCTGCCACCAGCCCAGAAACCGGCAGCGCACAAGTCTGGAGTTCACCCGGGCAGCATGTCCGCATCTGCCGCAGCTGGTGCTCGAATCGCCGCCAACATGAGCTCAAAGCGCAGCAAGTGGGATCAAGGGACGCGGGACAGGTGACTGGCGCTGCGTTCCTGCATGGAACTCACAGGCACCGGCAAGCCAGCGCCACAGTGGTGTAATCACTGCACATTTGGAAACTTTGCGATGCCGCCAGCTAGATCCATGCAGACATGTGGCAAAGAGTTTGGGTGTTCTAGAGTTTGACTTTTACACATGTACGCGCCACTCTTTGCGCGTGGGACGGAGCGGGTGGAAATGGACTCTGGACTATTCTGAGTAGAATGATCCAGATTTCCAGTACACAAACAATGCTATCTTGGTCTAACAGTGTGGCCTGCAATACAACCCAAGACAGTGCAGGCAGGTCGGTATGTAACAGGGTGGTAGCATAAAGTAGTCGTTCCACGCCGACTTGTTTACAGCATCATGCTGTGTGCCTTCCTGGGAATATAGTGCAGACGTAATGTTTATGGGACGCAGGTGGGTGGTCCACGTGCTTCACACCAACGAAATTCATAAGTTACATGTCCCGACATTACACGTGTCAACCTCGAGATGCCAAGCAGTACATGTCACGTTTGCATCAGTTGTCAACGCACTGTGACATAACATGAAGAGAGCTGCAGCTATGCACGTAACCGTCTGGCAGATTAGGTCCCTGCCATGCTGTGTCACAGCAAATAACATTTTATCGACCTCGAGTGTGCAGCCATCTTGACCTGACATGACTGCTCATCACAGCCCTGACAGAGAGATCACGCAGCTGTGGACCCTTGATTGTGAAGGCTGCCCTGCATGATCTCAACGACGCACTCATGGTTTCCCAGATACAAACTTGATAGACACCGAGTTCACGCAGTGCCTCTCGTTCGTTGGCGTGGGGAAGCCCTCCCCCTTGAACACCTGCACGCGGTCACGCGGTCCCACCTCATTCAGCCAACGAAGCCTATCGGTTCTACGCAGCCACCCACCGTTCTGCACAGCTTCGGAGCTGGCAGTCCACACATCTCTGCGATGCTGTGCCTGGTGCACTCACCGACCGTCAGGCTGAAGGCCGCTCATCTCCCTGGCCGCGATGGCATGTGGCATGAGCGCGGTTGCACCCAGGAGAAGGCGTTTCTGTTGTGTGTACCGTGACACTCATCCACAACAGCACACTTGAATGCTGAATCACTCTTGCTCTAGCGGTGGCACGATTCGCATCAGTTTCTGCTCTCAGGAGAAGGGACAAACCAGCACGCTTGAGGAACTGAACACAGCAATTTCAACCTGTGCGTCGATCGAGAGCACGGGCAGCTGCTGGGGTACACTCTGCTGAGCGCCTTGCAGGTGAGGGCTGCAAGCCTGGCTGCAAGAGGTACAGGGGAAACGGATGCAAGTGCATGCAGGAGCAGCGTTCTCGCGTCGGCAGTACCGAATGTCATGGTAGCGCAGAGATAGTAGAAGAACGCACGTGGCCCAGGTGGCCCCCGCAGTTGTTGCACAGGATCTCCGTCCTTTCCATACCCATCGAGCTGTCAGTGATCCGCTGTACTGTGTCCGGCAGGTTGTCATAGAATGCTGGCCATCCGCACCCAGAGTTGAACTTTGAGTCCGCACTGCAGATGTACATCTGCTCAGATGGACTGTCTGTGCGGCAGCCACATGGGGATTCAGTACATGCTGTCGAGCAAACGGAGTTTTGGCCTTGATGCAAATCATGGGAGTACATGCGCCAGTGTTGTGCATGGAGCACGACTAACCCCCGCCAGCTTGGGCGTGTTGAAACCAGATGGGGTGCATGGATAGCTTGTGCTCTTAATTTGCTTGATCGCACCAGCTGCTGATGCCCACCAGAGCTAAATCACGCAAGTTGGTAGGGTTCTGTGTTTGGCTTCAGATGCATCTCTGGGAAGCAGTCGGGCAAGGAACAGCACGGCAGCAGCTTGGAAGCGCACTCGTACAGCTTGGCTTTACATGCCCGGCACTCAAAATACCCACCACTGAAGTCGCCCTTGTTGTATTCTCCAGATCCTGGTGGCTCAGTGCCCTTGTTGCGAATCACGTGGTACTGCACATTGGGAGTCCAGGTGATTGCAGTACCGTAGTTACATCGAAGAGGGGCACAGTCACAGGTGCATCACGCAACAGCGTACAGGTCTCGAATCAGACCACCCTATCACAC
>JAUMHO010000012.1:2945852-2962928 GCA_032360965.1 Ulva armoricana
TGTGCTGCTGTTGTCTGATTCCATGACCTTGGTCCACTTTGTGGGTTTGCCCTTGTACTCTTTTGTAACTACTGCTCTTCGAACTCTAGTTGCAAAAGAGTGAAAGGAATCAATCATGCATATTGCGTATACGTAGAGCATTCACGAGCACAGTGTGTGGTTGAGTTTGCCTGCTACGTATACCTGTCGCAGGGTCACGTTATAGCAGGGAGAAGTTGCAGATGTAGGGATATCCATACATCGATGCTCACATCAGACTACTCAACGAGTAACGTGCATCGACTGGGATGCCGCCGAACATCTGTCGCTGGTATCGACGGCCTGTCGTTTCGGGGAGATCGCAAAATTGTGTTCATACCCCCGCCACCGTGGCGGCAGTGTGAACTGTAGTTACAAAAGAGTACAAGGGCAAACCCACAAAGTAGACCAAGGTCATGGAATCAGACAACAGCAGCACAGGCTCTTCACTAGCCACTTTCACCTACACACAGTGTGAACTGTACATGTGGGCATGCCAGTGCAAGTTTTTCCAGGTGCTATTAAATGGTTTTCAGATCTCGAATTCAACGTGAAACTAGAACATTAGAAATGTCAGTATTGTCAGGTGAGGAAGTGTTATGATGACCCTGACTGACCTCTTCTGGAGTGTTCATTCCCGAGCACTGGGCCTCGGCACGTGACGCTCCTCGACGCGGTGCGGACCTGCACATGGAGTACTGTCATGTAGATGACGTGGGCCAATGAGGCGCCATATAGCAATGCATGTGCCACCTCTGGTCTCTCTCACACATGCATACGCTCAATTCTCTCGTACGTTACGGTACCCTTCGAGCGCCAAGCTTGCACTGTCAAGATCCCCTGTTCACCAGCAGAGACACAGCACGGCCACGCACACTGGCAGATCAGCGTCAAAAAGCTGCACTCGCAGACGGCGCTCGTGGATTAGGTTTCGGTGGACTGGTTGGATCCTGGGAAGTTTATAATTAAGTGAATGTTCAGGGTAGCGAGCGACACCCTGGGCCGCCGTGCCGGCCGTGAGGGCAGAGCATTCATGGGTGCGCTGGCCGCCCAAAAAATGAATCCCAAACGTGCGTGTGAGTCTTTGCGTGGTTAATTCAGGAGTTACCGCTAGTTTACTAGAATGAGCACTAACTGCGCTCATCAGCTCATGCATAAAATCATCGTTGCAGCCGAAGCAAGTGCTTACGACCTAAGAGTGGCGCGCGCGCTGCGCATGCTGCGCAAGCGTCGTCACCCCCGACTGTGCATGCATGTGCGACCAACTCTCCTTAGGCTAGACAATGTATATGTGGCCAATGGACAATACCTTATGTGTCAATGCCAAAATTTTAGACGTATTGAGCGATATGAAATTGCTACAGGATGTTCAGTTCAGGGGGTACGGCGTTAAGTATATGCCACAGTAAAGCCCGAAAACTATTTACTGAGGTCCAAAGATGTTGCGTGACGTGGCGGTGTGGGAATTGGAAGGTCAGCACGCCGCATCGCGCGGAACACGCATCGCACGGTGTGACACACGGAACACTGGCGCGGTAACCAGTGCCGAGGTTGCTAGCAGTGACGACGCTGAGACACTACACCAAGCCTGAAACGCTAACTAAGCGACATTTGATTGAAGCTACTGTGTTTCTGTTGTGGAGCATCGACTGTGTATGCTTACGTTAGTCGTCAAGGTCGCAGCCATCGGGACCAGGCATGCATACACGTACGTGCGCCGTTGTGTCATCTCGCAACGCACAAACTCGAACGTTCCGCGCATGCTTGTGCACGCACTGTGACGCGGCAGCTAGGACATGCTGGCGACAACAGTGTCATTCCGCGACTGTCCCAAGGACGGCGTCCGAGCGCAAGGAACAACCTTCGCGATCGACACACACCGCACGTTACTGGTGTTGCGCAATCACGCATTCCTGTCACATTCTTGATCCTTGCGAGCTTGCAATCCAGCGGGGGGAACTCACAGCAACGCACAGCAAGCTCGAGATTCACCTTTGCTACAGCTTGGTGCCGCATGCGGTCGTGCACCCCGCCCATCCATCTTCTCTTACACATGGGCCTTTGTGCTTGGTCAGTACGACAGATGATCACATGGATTGAGTTTATGCGTGATGTGCTGGCATCAGGCATCAGGCATCAACCCGTTCAGTCCATGCGATGCTGGGGATCGCTGATCCGGTCACCACCTGTGAGCTTGCTGACGATGGGGACGTGTTAACGACACGGTCCTGTTGTGTTGTCCCTGTAGCCACTACTGCTTTCGCGAGCTCATGTGAAGCGCAACGCCACCTCAAGCAGGCACAGACAACACATACGCACGCCGCTGGCAGCGTTGCACGTATTCGTCCCCACGCGGTACGGACGCGAACGTGATGAGGTGTCAGCCAGCATTGTTGTGGTATCAAACTTGGTTCTCAGGCCTGTCAAAGAAGTGAGCCACAGTCTATTTGACAGAATCACTGCTGTGTGAGAAGATGGCCAGCCTGATTCGCAGTACGTGCCGGTCTGGAGTTTTTGACAACGATGAAAGCGTCGCGCGCTGGCGCTGTCTATTCGGACCAGCAATGGGTATGTTCACGCAGGCAAGCCAACTTCGTATGCAGGGCTGGTCTCTCGTCACAAAATCAGATTTCAGAATGAGGAATTCGACCTTGACCTCACGTATATCACAGACCGGATCATTGCTATGTCTTGGCCAGGAGACGGTGCAGAAGGTGCGCGTTATTTTTACTGGTTGTCTGCGGAGAAATAATTCTTTGATCGAATATCTGTGCACTGTCCAGTGTACATGGTCTTCCGAGATGTCGTGCGGGCCGCTTGCCACCACGCTCACTTTTCTAAATGCCTGCACGTTCCACCAGCACCCATGACACCAGTATCGCAGCCACGAGACACTCTCTTTAAAATGTCTCTGTCAAGATTTTTACTGGGGGAACGACAAGTGCGAGGATCTGCGTTGCCTCGGAGCGATACCTTGCCGTAGTCATTTCCTGACTCATTGCTCCCGGCCAGCACTCACGTTTGGCTTTAGGACCGACTGCATTGTACTGTAGTCTGATGTGGGGAGTGCAAGCATGTGTTGGAGCTGCCTAGGGAATGTCGAACGCTGCAGTGTTCTCCATACTCAACGGCACGTTGTGTTACGTGAACGTGAACTGCTCGCTGATACAATCCGCTTATGCAAATTGAGACATCCGTGGTTTGGTTCATATCCAGAGGTATGCTGTCTCTTGCCCGATGGCCTAGTTCGTGTGCTGTCCGGTCTCGAGGCGAACAGCACGACACACGAGCCCGATACTGGCCCATTCATATATGCACTGCACTCCTTAGTTTCGGTAGCAACATATCAGAGCAGCTGTTGTGGACGGTGAGTTCCATCAGATTGGCGACGAGTCTGAATACATGATGCACGTCGGTTGCCACACTGGCTGTCACTGTTCTATACTAGGCATCTGCATATCCACCACCCAGGCCGGCTTGGTCTACAGTTACACTGGCATATATCTGTGGCTCCGATATCGGTTGGCCTATTGCGCCTACAACATGTTGGCCCGCACAATATATAGCGATTGAGAACAACGATGCAGCCGGCTGTCGTGAGACGACGCGCGCCCATGAAAGGCCGTTCTTTCCCAGGTAATACGATCGTACATTCGCTGCGTGCCTACTGTTGAGGTTGCGTGGACAGGAACATGATTTGTGCCGAATGCGCGGGATGTGTGTCCTGTGTCACTTTGGCAACGACATCCTGCAACGGCGATCACCAAACCGATACGCAGTCACATGTACCACCTATATTGACAAAATGTGCAGATTGTGATATCTCCCATCGCCCTCGTTGTCATACTTCTGTAGCCCAACATGCTTGCAGTGCCCCAATCGACCAATCCCAGCTAGGCATTTCGCAAAATCTCCAGGCCCTCCACGGATACCATGATACTCTGCTGCGATCCTGCAGGATGCCAAATTTGTGATGGCTATAATGTGCACATTCGCAGTGCTATCTGTGCTGGCCATCAGCAGCCAGCAGCATGTTTTCACTTCAACGTGAAGGCACGTTGATTTCATGCCTATCCAACAGACCCCGATTCCTACTGCACACTTCAGCACCCATGCAGGCTGGTACCGCAACCCCATCGGTGATGTGGCAAGGATGCTGGACAAGTACCACTATGGCCATTATCGCGTGTACAACCTGTGTGCCGAGCGCGGCTACGATGAGACCAACTTCAAAGGAGGCACTGTGATAACATTCCCCATGGATGATCACCAGGTCCCCCCGCTGCCGATGCTCTTTGACTTCAGCCGGTATGTTGGACATCTCCTACAAGTGTGCCACGTTTTGCATTTTGCCTGACACAGCTAACCACATTCACCACCGGCGCACCTGCAGGGACGCACAGCAGTACCTGGAGCAGGACGAAGCCAACACAGTGGTCATCCACTGCAAGGCCGGCAAAGGCCGCACCGGCATCTGCATAGCTGCTTTGCTGCTTTCACTTGGCAGGTCCCACACGTGGTCGGCTGCACTAGCCCAGTTTGCGATATCACGCACCGCAAACGGGGTCGGGGTCACGATCGCGAGCCAGCGGCGGTGGGTCCAGTATTTTGATACTGCGCGGACCCTCGGCGCGCCCCCCTCCGGCGCACCTCTGGATCTCACCGCCATCCGCATCTCCGGCGTACCTGCGCGTTTGGCGCCGCGGCTGGTGATTGTGCTCTCCCAGCGCGTGTACTCTGAGGCGAAGGGCTACCACCCCCGTGTCCTGGTTGCCGCTGGGCTGTCCCGCGGTTGCAGCAGTGCTGACGGCGGCGGTGACGGTGCGGCTGGAGACTGCCCGGGCGGCTGCGGCAACGCCCAGTGCACCTGCGCAGCGGGCGCGGGGGGCTCGTCCTTCGGCCAACTGCTCTGCGGCGCTCCGAACCGGTCCACCTCTGGAGATGGTGGCAAGATGTATGCTGGCATCCAGCTGGCCATCGCCGGTGAGTCGGGTACCAAGGCACCGCTGCGGGTGCAGTCAGGGCGCGGCTGGAGGATGGTGCTGGCGGATGAAACAACGATCGCACTCGAGTTTGAAGATGAGCACGGGAACTGCGTACGTCCTTTTGTCTCACGCTCTGCGTGCTTGCGGCGATTGTCCGTGTATTGCGCCTGAGGTGAGAAGGACATGCACGGGCGTTGCGGTGGATGTTTGCAGCGGTGGTCACAATGCAGTGTGTAAGGTGGCTGTGGCGGTTGCATCGCTGACGGACGGTGTGCGTGGTGGGTGCAGGAGGCGTGCAGCCGGGTGGAGGGCGACTTCCGGGTACATGTGTTCCTCGACTCAGTGTCGCGCAGCCGCAGCCTGTTCTGGGCGTGGCACAACACAGCGTTCATGTCCGGCAGTGCATGCACTCTCACGCGGGAGAGTTTGGATAAGGTCTCGTCAATGGTGCCTGTGTCCCTGGAGCTGACACTCCAGTGGCGGGCTGCTGGGGAGAGCTTGCCGAGTGCGCTGGCAGCACCCCGGGGCACCTCAGAGTCTGCGCTGCTCTCTCCTGCGCAACAGGAGTGGATTTCCGACTGTAACGGGGGGGACTCGGGGTTTGCGGACCTGGACGGCAACACCGTGGTAGCGGATGATCCGTTGGCAGTCACATGTGGCCACGTTTCTGAAGGTGCGGGTTCGTGAATTGCCCGCTTGAACGCTCACGCAGCTGCGTGCGGGTTTCCGGTTCTTCGCCGGCGGCTGGCGCTTTTCCTCATGTTCCGCCGCGACCTGTTTTCTGGTGTGTACCCAGTGTCGCGCCCGAGGGCGGGTGTGCACAGCATGCAGACAACTGCTCTGTGGCGTTCGCAGACAACGCCACGCTGCGTCGCGAGTGGGGCGCTCCTTGCCCGTTGCTAGTGTTGGGAGCAAAATGTTCCAGCTCTTCTCTTCGTGTTGCGGAGCTTTCCGGGGCCGCTCGACTTCTGCGCGTTCGAACTCAGGGTACACCTGGTGTACATTCACCCGTGTATGCCGGGTAGGAGTTGCCTTAGTGGCGGGATTGTCAGCATGAGTTCCTGCGACTCGCCAGTGCCGGATCTCTGCATTGCGTCTTGCGCGCTTTCGATGGTAACGATGTCGATGGCTACGATGTGTCTATGGAGTGTCATCGCGTACCTCTGCCGCACCGTTGACCGCGTCGAAGCCCAGCCGCTCCATGAGCCGCTGGCCGCGAGCTCACGCTGCGGAGGGTTGAGCTCCTTCGGCTGACTGTGTCTTGTCTGATCATCTTGGGGTGGTACTCGCCGCAAAGGCATCTTCACTTTATCAGCTGCTGTTCGGGGCCGCGTAGCGCACGCTATTCGCGGGCGGCCTTTTGTTTGCGCGTGCGCCAGCCGAGCGATGGACCGAACCCCCGCACGATCACCAAGCGCTCGCCTCCGCACGCAGTCCATCCACGTGGACGCGGGCGCCTGCTCCTGTGGGCTGTCAGCGCTCATGTGAACGGTCTGACCGCTCCACATTTCCGTTGTGAACTCCTTCACGGCGGCCTAGATTTCCCCTGTTCACAGACCTGCCGCATTGGACGACCTTGTCGTGACTGAGATCCGCGTCGACAGGTTGAGTCACTGACAGGATCGCGCGAGATACGTCTCTGGTGACGCCTGGCGATTCCTCTTCCAGCAGGCGCGTGGAAATTGCATCCGACGACACATGCACATGTGTTATCCACAGAGCACCTGCGTGGTAGTCTTGCTCTCGTTTGTACATGTCGGCATCGATCGTGATCTGCTGCATCAGAAACTGGTGATGCTCGGACGCACGGCACCCCTGTCGTCACGCAGCTCCGGTTGGTGACCGCCATTGATTGGCGCACAGAGTTTTTCCTTTTGCGCCTTGTGGATCTTCCAATTGAAGTATTAAGAGAACGTGCATACGATCAATGTCCACTCTGCAGAGAGCTGATTCAAATGGATAAAGAATGCTGGTTAGACCCTAGCAGCAGGTCAACAGCAGCCCACTTCACCAGCTGTAGCTGTGGCACTAGCACTTCATGCTTGTGAACAGCCGCCTCTCATCTCCTCTCTGCCAGAAATGCACACTGCCATCGCAGTGAGACCTCACACCACCAGCCATTGCAGAGCAGGTTCATGCTCATGTTCACAGCCTGCACCTGTGAGGGGCACAAACAGTGAGTTGACTGTGACGTGATGAAGCCTGAGTCATCATCCAGGCTTGAGTCATGGAGCATGGGGAGCCTGTACACTCAACACCACCCGCACCCACAGCCCACAGCCCACAGCCATCCTGCCGTATCCAAATACGCATGCAGTCATCACCTGTGGTGCCCTGCTGTTCCCCACACACTAACTTGCAGACAATGGATTTTGTTGAGGCCATGCCATGTGATAATCCCTACTACGCTTCCATTATGGTTTTATGGTCGCTTCTGTCAAAGTCCCACTCTTGTGTTACAGTCACTCCCATCAAAACATGTCACCCTGGCACCCGTGAGGTGCGCAGCCACTTGTAGTCATGCATACTAGGTGGTATGCTTCAGGCTGAGAAGAGGCCAGGTGGACTGCAGACATGAACGTGAACGTTTCTATGTAGTCCTTCTGTGCTCACACTCAAACCAAAAATGCTCTCGCCTGTGCTCCCAACTCTCACCAGCTCACACTCGCGTGCAGAACCTCCACGCCGGCTCCTGCCGGAGAATGGGTGTTATGATGGCGCGCATCATCTGCCGCAACAGCATCCGCCAGCGATGGCGGGGGTGATAGAGTCGCCCCGGGATGCTGCCGCAGACCGTGGCCGCCGCGATACAGAGGCCATCGACCTGTCCCTTCTGAAGCTGTTTGACGGCCAGTGGATGGGCGCGCGTGATGACGTCGTGCGCCGGAAATCTGTTCCACCGGCAGATGTATGCCCCCCCCTCCCCCAGGCCCTGCTGGCAATACCTTGTATCTCCACACACCGGCAGATGCAATGCCTGGATACCTAGCTGTTCTTCTATCAAGATTTAGATTACGGTTTCAACCGCCATTGTTTACGGCCAGTGGCCGCCGCGCGTGTGGCGCTGTACGCGCATCCTGTGCATGTGTCCCCTGTTTTCGACGCGTTGTTGTGCAAGCCGTCCACATCAGGGTGATGTGTGACTCCTGCATACGCACTGGATCTTGTGTGGGTCTGGAGGTTCAGATCAGCTTGCAACACCGGCAGGGCGGCACCCCAGTCATGCATGAAGCCCCGTATCCTGTCGTGGCATGTCACATGCCCACGTCACAACCCATCTTGCTGTGCGACGGTGCATCTCGGCACATGCTGTGCAAACCGCGCGGCCCTCAGTGCTGAGTGCTCCCCATGCTCATCTCTCATGCAGCCTGTGACCACCCTGCAGGCAACAGCACGCGTCTCGCACCATCCATCCTGGGCGACCACCCACCTTCACCGTACCTCTGCCTTCCTCAAAGTCGTTGAGGAGCGGCTCAACGGCAGCAGCGGTGGCGGGCGCATGCCTCGGGGCATGCGTGTGCCGGGCACCTCCGAGCCCCTCCTGCCACGCCGCAGCGCCTCCGCGTCCGCTGGGCACCCAACTGTCCTCATGGACCGCTCCGCGTTTGCGGCTTGCGCAGCGGGTGGAGGTTCCCACTTCAATCCGGATGACCCACGCGCTACGCTCCCAGGCATCCACATCAGCGCCGCACACTCCCACGTGGAACCGGACGACGGCGTCACCGCAGGCGGTTACGGCCACGCCACGCACCCCCCCATGTCTCCACTTGCAGCAGCGCACTCCAATCCCCTCTCAGTCGGGTCAGGGACCTTTGCTCGCACGATCTCACAGCCGTCGTTCCCCCACGCTAACTGCAGCGGCACGAGCGCACCCGTCGGGGCAGCCTTGCCGCTGCCGGCAGCCGCTGAGACGAGTGGCGGCGGCCTGAGCAGCCGCAGCCAGGCCGTGTACCGAGGCGCTTCGTCCTTCATGGAGTACTGCCACACGTCCATCGCTGATGAACCGAGCGATGACGAGGACAGCAACTGTGCGCTGCTGCCGCAATTGGCTGGGGACGGGCGAGGCAACCTGGGTCAATACTCCCATGCGGCGCACATGCCCCAAGGAAAGATACCGCTGCGGCTCCCACCACCTCCTCCTCGGCGGCACCCCCGCTACAAGGTCGGATCGGCGATGGCGCACGTGGCGCCGCGCGGCGGCGCCGGGTCGCGCGCGCTGCCGCCGTGGCGGCCCTCAGACAGCCGCCGGGATGACTGCGACGGGGGCTATGATTCCGCCGCATCGGAGGGGATTATGATGTCCGGGACGCCCCCGCTTCCGCCGACGCGGTCACGACGGCTGCAGAGGAGCACATCGGCCCGCATGCGCGGTAGCTCGGGCAACAGCGGCATGCGCAGTGGCAGCAGCGGCGCGCTGATGGCTGCGCAAGCATGCCGCCGCGCAGCTGGCTCGCGTCGCATGAGCGACCACCTTGCCCGTGCCGGCCTCGCGCCGCCGCGGTGCGGCGGCGCATCCTCAGACAGCGGCTACCTCGGGATGTCGGCACCGACGGAGCTCACATGCGAGGATCCACTCGCGCCGTGGGCCGGAGACCCAGCCTGCATCGTGGCTGGCCCATCCGCCATGTCCCTGGAGGATTATGTCGGCTCCGCGTCGGCATTCTACACCTCGGACGGCACGGGATTTTCGGGTGATCTCCGTGACTCAATCTCATTTGGGACTGTCCGATAGGCAGCCTTTTCAGTCCAATTTTTCCACCTGGCTGTGACATGGGGACCCCCAGGCCTCGAACTCACGAGGCGGCGCCCTGTAAATGTGCCCCTAGATTATGTCCTCCGCTGATCAGTGCCGTACCGCCACGCGTATTTTGCGTTGAGTGTGTGGTGGACGCGGCCTGAACTGTGGATTCGGGATGTATAGATGACGCCTGCTGTTCTGGTGTGAGCAGTTCCCTGGTAAATGTAGTGGGGGGTTTGGGCCTTTTTAGCCGAGGGGTAAGCCGGCCGCTGCGGCGGCTGGCGGGAGTGGTGTGTGGAAGGCCTGTGTCGGCGCGGGTAGGGTTTAGGCATGTCTGTGCGGCTGCAGCCGATGGGGCAGATACATGCGCTGCAAGGCTGCCCAGCGTTCCGGACATCAGGTCAGCAACCACATGCACATAACTAATTTTGCCAGTGTGCAACCTCCACGCTTGGGCTCATGCTTGCATGGCGCGGCCTCGGAGCGCACACCGGCCCATAAAAACATGATGACGGTAGCAGAATGGCGGGGTGTCGTCTAGGAACGACTCCATTTTATTAGTGGGAGGACGGTATACATGGTTGAGAAAGATACAGCAGATAATTGAATATTGTCGGGCATGCCAGCACAGGCGTTTTGAGGGCCTGTGACACGAGGGATGCAGGCGTGCGTTGACTCTATTTGGGTGCAAGGCGTCCAGCCAACAGAGCGCAGTGCGGCGCCTAGGGCTTGGTCAGCTGGTGCATTCGTGGCGGCACCAGATCCAGCGCGCAGTCGTGGCAAGTGTATTGAGCCGAGCTGAGAGCGCGAGCTGTCTGGAAGAGAGGCATGTGGATGCTACGGCCACTGGCGTGCACCAGCGGTGCCTGCGTGAGAATCCCTTGGTGACAGTCAGCTGTGAGGCTGGTTGGGCTATGCCTGCGGTACCTGTGGCACTGGCGTGAGCCGTGTTGGCCGACAATGCAGCCTTAGCAGTGTCTCATCTATGAATACTGTTCCGGTGCTTTACCTGGGCTGATTTTTTTCTTATTCTTCTTGTGGGTTTTATGGTTGGGTTGGGATGGCTCGATGCCCGCAGTTGCGGGCCTGTGGTGGTGATGGCATGCGCGTGTCGAGTTGATATAGGGCAAGGCAGAGTCCCCAAGCTCAGCAGAGCTGCTGCCAAGAGTGTGTTCGTTGTTCACGGGGCTGCTCACCATGGTGGTTTGACCACTTGCATCGAACTCTGTTCGAAGGACTCACCTGGCTTACCCGTGCACGACTGCTCGGAATGTGTAAGTCTGTTTACTGGCAGTTTCGCGGGTCATCAGGTTGACTCAGCACTTGACCACCTGCGGATCATGGGACATGCTTGCCAGTACGCGGTTGCTCCCAAGTGTCGTGCTGCAGTTGTGGCTTTCGGAATTACATGATTCGAAGAGTGCAGAACGCGTAGCCAAGAGTAGTGTTCTCCAACCTCAATTCTCGTGCATCACGCGCTATCCATGCGCTATCCATTCAGTGCACTGCAGCGATGTTTCGGGTATGGCTACCAGTTTGCCCCTGGACATCTCACACACAAAATTCTACTTCATTTGGGTTAGAAACCTGTCATTGTGTATACTGGTACTCATGCTGTTGATGTGACGCTTGCCACGGATCTGTAGGACCATCCACGTCATTACCTAGGTCCCCAAATAAATAATCTTCACTACGTGGTTCGGCATGAGTGCGATTAGTGTCGCCCAGCGGCATTCTTGGGGGCCCTCGCAAAGCTCACTGTCACAGTCGTGGTCAACATCCGTGACAGCCCGTCATCATCGTAACAACCGGATTAATCCTCAAAGACAATCAAACTGCTATCAAACTTGTTTTTCTTCTCGTGGACAGGATGCAGGGCCTTTTGATAAACGTTTTCAAGCATCGTTGGTGCGCCCGCTCGGACCAACGCGCGACACGAATGCTCTGGTCACCGGAAGTCTGGTTGAGTTAGATTCAGAGACGATGATGCTGCTGCTGCATGGTAGCTTTCGCCGCAACTTTGCTCACAAGGCTTGCAATTTTGTTTCTGACGAGTCCTGTGCATGACAGGCCACCGAACTTGGCGTGAAGGCAATCTACGCAGACGACCATGACGATGAAGATGCTTGGGATGATCTTATGGATGATATGGAAGATCCTTGGATGCGCAATCCTGCAGGTGCGCAACATGATCCACGTTGAGCCATGGCCAGCCCAGGATGTCAACACAGTGTCTTTCTTCATAACTCAAAACATCAAGCATCACCACCTACTCATCATATGAAGTTCTTACATTTGACGGCGAATAGGCCTGTGTGTGTAATCATCACCTATGTTCCGGTCGGAGGTGATGATTACACACGAAGGCCTCTGTGAATACTCAAGCAGTTGATGCCTGATCAACATGGCTGTACACATGCCAACGTCACCTGCACTGGATTTGTGACCACGAGCCACGCTAGAAACTCAAACCTGAGCCTGGCCTGGCTGCAATGTGTACCACCGTCGCAGCCTCTGATGCGCGTTGTTGTCGTCGGAAGGATTTTCGAATGGACTTGCCTGCAGTGATGTTGCCACGGTGTGCACACTCTCCTTCCTCCTTGCCGCTAGGATAGCGCAGGAGTGTGTTGCAACATCGCGAGTCCGTTGCGTCCGCAACTGCGCTGTCACTGCACCATCTGTGTGTGCCGCCTCCTGGCCAACTTCCCCGCCTGCGTCCCCAGACAATTTCATGGTATGTGTTGTGACTGCCTCGCAAACTGGTTCCTGTTTCATGCATGGCTCACAGGATCTGTGCCTTGCCCCCGGCCGAATACCCCCGGCATGCGGCGGATGTGGCGTCCCCTCTCTCCGCCGCAGGGACGCTGTGGCCGAAGCCTGCCTGGTTTTGGCGCGACTCCCGAAACCATGCATAGAGCTTCTCCTTCTTGTGTGCCCGTGTCACTTGTGCCTGCCCTACCCTACGCCACCCTGCTGGTCTTGTAGCTTCTAGCTACGTTCCAGATGCACTGCAGCCGCATGTGCCACCGCAGCCGCATGTGCCGCTGCAGTGCGCGCTTGCTGTTCACAGGAGTGCACGCACCATGTTCTCACCCCAGGCCACACCGACCCTCAGGAGTGCAACACCGTCACACACACACACACACACACACACACACACACACACACACAGAGGTTGTGTGATAGGGTGGTCTGATTCGAGACCTGTACGCTGTTGCGTGATGCACCTGTGACCGTGCCCCTCTTCGATGTAATCACACACACGGTCGTCGCTCCCCTGGCCGCCTCGCATCGAAAGCATGGCCATGTATGGTAGTGCAACGCAGACGTGCCTCGTCGTTATCAGATCCAGTGTCGCATGTTCCTGCAGCTAGATGGAGCAGCCAGGCTGCCCGAGTCAGCCTGTAATGAGAGCACTGTGTCTGTGCAACCTCAGCCCGCCGCGGCGAATTGCCACGTGGTGAGCGTGGTGAAGGGGCCCTCATCTGGCACACGCGAGTCACCAGCAGCGTAGTGTGGCATTACCTACGCCTATAACCAGTGATTGCGTCGGTCTGATCTACGCCCGCTCATGGCTCGGTAGCCGATTGGCCACAGACTTGCCTCCCATGGCGCATGCGGTGCAGGCATCGAGTTTGCCGGGGAGATGATCGACCTCCCGGATGTCCTCACGGACGACGCCGCAGCCGGCGCGCCCATGCGCCCGGCGGCGGCAGACGCCTCCGGCGCCGTGAGCGAAGGCCCCTCAGCCGCGCCTCTGGCCGGTGCGGCCACGGCCGCCGGCACGGCGCCGCCGCGTGGCTACGGGGCGGCCATCCCGCGGTGCACCCTGGAACAGGCGCTGGATCACGTTGAGAGCGGCGTCGGGGTGCTGCTGGCGCTGGATGATCGCGGCAGAGCGTGCGCACCGCCCCATGCATGCACGCCGTACGCATAACCTGACCACCGGCTTCAGGGCCCTGCAGGGCGGCAAGCGGCCGTGGTCTGCAACCTCCGGCGTCCTGGCGTTGCGTACGAGCAGCGTCACACATGGACAAGTGCATGCTCTGCCGTGGGCGAGACGTCCGCGGCCGGGTCGATGCGGCGGTGCTCGCGTGAACAGGTGTGGATCATGTTCGCGGTGGCGCGCAGCACGCATCATGCCCGGCCCGGGTTGTGCGCTGGGAGGACGGCCGCCGATCCGGAAACGCTCCGTGGGAACACCTGTGTTCTGGGTACAGTCGGAAGACCCCGACAGAGGTAGTTCCGTTTCATGGGTTCAGAATTGACCCATGGGTTTCATGGGTCAATTCTGGAGAGTGTGACCCAAACATTCAGCTCAGCCGCCCAACACCAGTGATTACAGCGGCTGCGCAGTCGAGCACAAGCGCTAGCTGCATGCGTTCAGTCAGGGCGTGCGGGAGGCTGAAGCCGTGCCGCAGGGGCTGCATGTGGTTGTACCCGCTGTTTCTACTGCGTCTTGTGCGGACTCGAGCAGTTGCATCTCCACCGGTGAGCTGCCCAGACGGCCGGGTGCCCATGCAGGCTTCACCCCGCGTGCCACGTGGTGCCGCTGGCCGAGCTGGATGCAGACACCGCGGCGCCGTTCCTGCATCGCGCGGTGTACGTCGTGTCCGCAGGCGGCCCCGCAGATACCACGCATGCGCTGCAGGCGTGCATCCGGCTGCAGTCTGTCGTCGGCCATCCGGACGTGACCCTCGTGGAGCGCTCCCCACCGTGAGGAGCCACGTAGAACAGGCGCAGCTCAGCTGCCGCAGCACAGCACGGTGCAGCATCCCCGCTTTGATCGCCTGCTGTGCGTATCCATGCGTGCCATGCACTATGCAGCGGCTGCCACACCCGTGGCCTGGAGAAACGTGGGGTACAGGCAGTGGGCAAACCAGTGCGGGCAGCCCGAACGCGGTCCGGGCTGCGCAGCCGTAGCGCCGGGCGCACGGGACCATGTGTAGATCCGGCAGGGCCGACTGTCTGACCGATACACACGCTCGAGCCGGCCCACAGGAAGGATGGTCGTTTGTTTGAGATGCCAGGATGCGGACCTCGTAAGGGCCGCTCAGAGCAGTGCTCCGCCCTGCAGGGGCCCGATAGTGTACCCTTGACCTTGGACGTGCCTCTGCGCAGGCTCCGCTGACACTGTGCACCACATGTCTGGATCCGCATGGAGCAATACAGTGTGTTGTGTGTTGCACTAGAGGGGACAGCGTTGTTGTGGGCGCTGCTGTGTGCGTCATGCATGTGCGTGCGGCGTCGGAGCTGCCTGTGTTTTCGGCTGTTGCGGTCGCCTCTGAGCCGCGGGCTCACCCGGGGCTGATGCGATACCAACATGCTGCTGGCCCGCTGGCCGTTCCATGTGGTCACATGCATGGACCTCAGCTGCTCAGGTGATACACAACAGATGTATATGGAACTCGAGAGGCCTTGGGGCTGTACATCTGGTGGTATTGTCGGCTGTGGGGCATCTGTGTGCCCAGCTTGTCCAACAGTTTGCGCTTTCTTCTGTGTAATCCAACTGTGTGTACTGTAGTATGAGGCACAGCACGATTGCCAGCATCGGTGTGTAGTGCCCGAGACGCCCGGTAGCAGCTGCAGGCTTGGACCAGAGTCCTGATGGCCTGATGGCCAGCACTGGATGCCGTCTGGCAACACATATGTCACTACATCAACCCAGGCGCACCACTGCTGGCACCCTGCCTCTCCGTCGCTGTACACCTGTGCATCCTCCGCTATCATGCACCTGTGCTCATCACACCTGCCTGATGAGCACCTCCTCTCCATCGATGTGAGGGCAACGTGCTGCGCCCGTCGACGCGCCACCGCAGTGGCCACCCATCCCCTCCAGCCTGGGATTCGACTCGGCGCCTGCAGATCAGGCTCAGCAGGAATACTGATGGTGTCCCTTTCAAGGCTCAACGCGAGCCTGGGAATCAGGTCGAACGGGGACACGTCCTCGTCACGTGTCCCTGCGTTTTATGTTTGGATGTCACCTCGGCTGCTGGCGGCCTCAGCAAGGACCTCTCTGGGGCGTGTGCTGGGCCTGCGCAGGCAGAGCTGCTCCTCCGTGCGATCTCACTCCTGGAGGATGTTGCCTCGGCATGTGTTGTCCCGTTCGTTATTGACTGCCCCCTGTGCCCCAGACCACCACCCTGTGGCCTTGTTAGGGTCACCGATTCTGGTCACTTTGTGTAAAGTACGCCGGAACCGTAACGTTGGCTTACTTGATTCATAGCTTCTGCCGGAATTTGTCACAAAATAATACGCGGTCGCTACGCTCGCAGACTGTTTGACCGCACCCACAGTCAACGGACTAGGCAGAGCCATGGGTTCCAAGCCAAATGGCTAACACACATCCTTACGTATTGCACATTCATTACCGGATCATCTCACGTTTGTCATTTGGGCCATGGCGCACAACAAAGGCCCCATCTTGCAAGCCGTCGGCCCCGAGGACACATACAGTAGCCACAATGTGCATTCTGTCCACGAGCACATGTAGATATCGACCAAAGGCTACGCGTGAATTCTTAAGAGGAAGGGGCCTTTTGCACATATTCTAGCCGTAGCTATTGGTGGCGGTACACTAGAACGGGTGGCAGTGGTATGGCCATGGCAACGGTTTGGCTTCACCTCTCTTAGACTCTTAGACTGCGGGGTCACCTCACCGACCCTGAGCGAGGAGGAGTCTGCGCTTACCTTTGACTAAGTTGTGGCGTTGTTGGGCTGACTGGATGTGAGGTATACATGCATATCCCCGCGCGCCCCACACCAAAGGGCCACCGGAATTCACCGGAGGCCGCAAGATTTCACCATTTCACTGGAACCAGAAACAGGGTCATCGGAACTTCCAACCGGGGCTTCTGACCGGAACGTACCCGGTGACCCTAGGCCTCGTAGAACACCACCGCTTGTGTCTGGCTGCTGCGTTCTTGCTGGGGGTGTCCTGTGTTGTCTGCGCTCGGCAACCTCTCCCTGCTTCTCTGTTTTCAGTGTCCGCCCTACAGTCCTGTCTCTGCTGCATATATGCATGGCGCTCTGCCGAAATAAAAATAAAATAAAAGACAACTCGGGAATCACGCCAAACCCAATTGGGCATCGGCCATAGCGCCCCTACTAGTAGGGGCGGATGGGATAGATGCGTCAACCACATCCAACAAGTCAGAACAGGGCGGGGGAAACACATCGACAGGGACAGGGGGCGGGAGATATGTGAGCCATGAACGGAGAGAGGACCAATCCGGTAGGCGGATGCCACAAGCACGTGCACCAGGACCCCGTAAAGCAGGCGATGACGGCAGACAGCCCAAGCATGTGGCCACATGAATTGACGACGCAAGAAGG
>JAUMHO010000012.1:2963028-3028920 GCA_032360965.1 Ulva armoricana
ATGCGGTCAATGGCTGCAAATGCTTTTCCGGTGATGCCCTTTTGCAGCAGTCGGTAGAGTAAAAGGTCATGTGGGACAGAGTCGTACGCGTAGGCTTTGGCAGCGTCAAAGAAGCAGGCAAATGTCGCGGCTCCTGCCTTTGTACGTTGCCGTACAACCGTGAGGATATTGCTGAGGGCACTGAGGGTGCCCCGTCCTGGCCGGAATGCGTATTGCTGGTCGTGGAGGGTGGTCACTTATAGGATGCGTTGGGTGAGCAGGCTCGCAAACAATTTGTCGATTGTCGGCATCAAGGGTAGCGGTCTGTAATTGCCGCATTCCGCTAAATCTCCGCCCTTTGGAAGGTGGACGATTAGTCCCTCCCGCCAACAAGAGGGGATACATTCAGTGTCGTAGACCGCATTAAAGAGGCATTGCAGTAGCTGAATTCCCCCGGGCCCGGAGTATTTGAGAATCTCGGCTGGCATGCCGTCGAGGCCTGACGCTTTATGGTTCTTAAGGCGCGAGAGGCCCCTCTGAATCTCACCAGGTGTGAAGGGGTCATCGAGGCCATCAGGTTGTGGGGTGGGGCATCGGCGTTCTGCCGCTATTTGCGCCGCAGCCAGCGTGTGCATTCGGCGTTCCGCATCCGATCCTGATTCGCGTATCTCCGCCATAGTGCTACCAAACGCCCGGAGTGCTTGTGATTTTTCCCCATCTGTCGTGCACAGTTACAGGTGCATCATGCAACATGCATGTATATGGCAATATTGCAGCCCACTGGAGGAGTTACACAGACCCACTGTACTGGAGGAGTTACACAGACCCACTCTACACTCTACAGACTCTGCCCTCTGCAGACATCTCTGGACATCCAGATCGACATCCACTCAAGTAACCCTAAGGGACTGTAGACTTGTCAGGCACCATGTGCTGAGAGGTGCCATGAACATGCTGGAAAGGGCCATGAACATGCTTGTATTGCTACTCTCATTTATTCCATTCTCTGGTCCACTTGGTTTCGCCGGTGTACTCTCTTGTAACTACTCATATTGCTGCTCTCCTTGACTGCCATTCACATTCATAGGATGTGCACACACACTGTAGCTACCTAGCTGGTGCTGTGGGTTCCTGCACCACCATGGATAGGTCCATGCATAGCCCACACTCCACAACTGCCAGTGTGGATTCAATCTGTGGTGCCATGGCGTGTGTGCTGGCTGTCATGTCAATGGTATCTGGTGCAGTGGTCCAGTTTCCATGCATATGCGGGCATGGCATGCTATAGCAACACAGAGAATCTACACAGAGAATCTGTACATGCATTCACATGTACATGATTCATTGATCATCAGAAGGTACATGTCCTGCACAGTTTTTTGTTTAGTCACAGATGCATATTCATGTGCTGCTAGGGTGCAGGGGTGCAGGCTGTGTCAACTGCAAACCTCAACTGCAAGCTTCATTCCACCCTGTACCATATATAGGGATGCATGTGTCCATTAGTTACTATGTGCTGTGTAACTGGATCGTGTAACTGGACGATGTGTCGCACCTCTATGCGTTGATGCTGGGCGGGTCATCAAACTGGCAATAATTAATTGCAAACCGGCCCGGGCCAACAGGTGAGCAGACAGGTGGAGAACACACTGCTGCGTGTCAACACAGGCTACCATGGGCCCCACACACATGCACTGCATGCATATCTCGACCGTGGGCCCCCCACATACGCAGCCGCAGCGCCGTCAAGGAGCAGAAGAACCGAGCAGGAGGGGGCATCGATCGCGAGTTGGGGAGTGCAGACCATCGTGGGGAGTGCAGATCATATGGTGGTGGTGGTGGCGCCAACGGGCAGCGTGCAGGCCAAGAGCATCCGGTCGGAGGCGGCTGACGGCACCGCAGGCCTACGTGTGAGACATGCGGAGTGCCGTGGCCCCTTGGGATGGTCTCCGGGGCCGGGAACCCGCGACCGTCGATTACTTTTGCCTGAATCACAAAATCCCGAAATCCGGGGAATTTGGATTGTAGGGAGGATCAGCCGAACGTTTCGAAATCGTTCCGGAAACGGGCCGGAAACGCCGAAACCCGAAATCAGGACGTCGGGTTCGGCCGATCCCCGGGCGGTCATGCTGAGGCCAGCGAAGCGGTTCTCGGGGGGCTTTCCATGGGTTTGCCTGCATCAAAGATCGTGATGCCTAGACACTGTTGAGGGGGTGCGGGTGCCCATGCGGTAGGGCCGCTCCAAGCAGCAGGCCGGCATGTCAGCAGGCGATTGCCTGCTGACATGCCATGCCATGCCGGCCCGCATGCATGACTTCAATGCGCAGATCCACCTGTATCGATGAAACAGGGCTGTGCTATTTGTGCTACAGTCGGTGTTCCAGAGGACTGCCTTCCAATTTCTTAGGTTTTGGTCTGGTAGCTAGCGGAGAGGTGTATCACCGCAGCGTCGCACGCATGCAGATGCCGCACACAGTGCTTGGCGACCAAAGCATTGATACAATTCCCAGGTGAACGTCCGGAGCAGAGCCACAAAAGAGGTTGCAATCGGGCGTTTGCTGTTGAAGTAGGTCGGCGGGCGATGGCCCGTGCCAAACTTTGGTGACGATTTGTTGGGGGCAGATCCCTGGAAGCAAACCCCTGTAACTCAGACATGTTGGCGTTGAGAGGAGCACCGGCCATCCCCATGCCCATCCCCATCCCCACAATTGTTCCACACCGTATGAAGAGGTGTGAACAGGTGTGAAGAGGTGTGGCCATGAAGAACATTGCATGATGTCTGTGCTGGGTGGACGACCACTTTACATAGTGGGCGTACGCATTTTACATAGCGGGCGTACGTCCCTCCCGGCCGATGAGAATCCCGCGGCTTGTAGCGATCTATTGCAATTGCAGATTCTCGCCGCGTCCCCTCGCTCTACCCCCAACAGTAGGGGCGCTGTGGCCGATGCCCGCTTGGGTTTGGCGTGATGCCCGAGTTGATTTTATATATATATATATATTTTTACAGTAGGGGCACTGTGGCTGTTGCCCAGCATGCTTTGGCGTGATACGTTACCATGTACGTGATGTTTCGGGACTTTTGGCAAGACGTGGTGTGAAAGTTGACCTTTGACATGATGTATTTCCCATAATTGTAGATTTTCATCCTCAGCTACCTCCGTCCCCACTCGGCCCCATTCGCGGCGCCCCCACGCGGCGCCCACACGCATGGGGTGCCACATTTGTGCCACATTGTGCCACATTGTGCCGGCGCCCACACGCATGGGGTGCCACATGTTGTAGATGGGCAGTGCTTACAGCAGCTTTATGGTTGCCAATCGTATATGGCGCGCTAGCTGTGGTGTTGGGCCAGCTGCAGTGTCGTCAGCCAATTGGGATATTTTAAATACAGAAGATCTATGCTTCCCGGCCAAACTGTTCACCTGGGCCCCAGAAAGTCACGCCGTGGGTGAACCAGTGAAGAATTCTGTGCAATGCTGTACGCGTGCGCGCACAGGATGTACACCATGAACTCTGCTCCTGTTCCTCTCTTGTTCCTCCCAGTTAGTCAATGCATGCATACGCACTACATACCACGCCTGATACCATGTCGCACGTCGCACAGATTGCAGGGACTAGTTTCGAACCGGCGGAGTGTCCAGGAGGGACGTATGCAGAGGCTGTGTGATAGGGTGGTCTGATTCGAGACCTGTACGCTGTTGTGTGATGCCCCTCTTCGATGTAAGTACATACCACGCCTGCCACAGCATTTGGGACAGGGGCACAGGAAATGGACATGTTCAAGCGGGACGGGTACGGACGTACCGGCACAGGCGCGTCTTGGGCCCACTCAGGCGTCCCCTGTCGCCGGGGGGTCGGCATGACCCCTGGTCTGGCTCGGGCCTTGATGAGCGCGCGTTATCGCTCGTCGCATGTTCTGCCTGTCTCACATTTGTTCAAGCACCTGATGTATTCACAGCCTGCTCGTGCCTTCACGGACTGCATCGCGCGGCCACCCATTGGGGCGGTCTTGCCAGCCGCCACTGTGGCACAACGGTATGGCCCCGACTTGTTGGTCGTTGTCATGCACCTGTTGTCTAGTGGATCTCACCGTTGCGGGACGGAGATGTCGTGGACCGATGTTGCAGTCACATTGGTCGCGGGGATTGGTGGTCCCTAGGCCGGCGTCGCTGCCACTGGTTTGGTTGCTCGCCATTTGCCTTTGGGAGAGATGGCACATGTGGTCGCATACCTTGGTCGTGACCATGGTTTGCACCAGCGTGTGCCTTTGAGGGTTCAGGCGGTCCCGGCTGCCGGAGGTGTCAATGTCCTTATGGATACGGCGATGTAATCACGCGTACATACACCATGTAAACCTGTACAACTAAGCCCCCATGCATGCAGTGGCCATGCCACTGATTGCGCACACCTGCGATCATCCCGCACCTGCCTTACACGCAGGCAGTGTCGGACAGCACTACAGCTGGCGGATACCGATACCGATGCAGCTGTGTTGGGTGGCGCAAACGGCACACCGGGACGACCCAACCCACCCAACGTGCATGCCCAAGTGACAGGTACGACAAACCAACAACCTTGTGGACCTTTAGCTGCTACAAACCCTGTGACTGGTCGCCACCGGTACCTGGTCGCTTTGATACGAGGCCTGCCAACACATTCCTGGCCGATGCCCGCTGGGGTTTGGCTTGATGCCCGAGTTGTGTGTGTTTGTGTGTGTGTGTTTTTTTTTTCTTTTTTCCCTGAACACCTCCCCGTGTGCGGACAAGTGGCACGAAGCGGCCGGGTGCAGCGTTCGCGATGCTCATCGCCCCGTTGTCTGCCAGCGGCACGGGCTTCTCAGGCCGGAGCCGGCTTCTGTGGCCGTCACCAGATTCGCTTGTCCGGATGTTGGGAGTCAGGCCATGCATCGCTGCATGAGCGCACGGCCACGCACGCAGTGTGCCACTGGCAGCCCTGTCTACACTATGGAACTGGAACTTTCAGGCGTGGCTGTCGGGACCGACTTCGGGATCGGCACGCGGGCCCCCAGGAATGAGATTGAAGTGTGGTTACCGCGTGCACTCAGCGCGCAGGCTCCGGAACTTCCCTCTGTGTAAAGCAACACTCGAAAACAGCTGCAATCGAGCGTAGGTGATGCTGTGCGTGCTGGGCCCAGTGCTGCCAGCCAGCTATCTCGAACGCATGGCGCCAGTGTACCAGGCAGGGGTACATGTTAGGGTTGCCGGCGCTAGGGTTGCATGCATTACTGTGCACATAATGTAATGTAATGGACTTCTGGGCAGCCAAGAGGTATTACGGAAACCCAAAAAACCTCCCCATAACTGCTAGCACCAACAGTTCCCATCAAGAGCAAGCTGCCACTGGATAGTTTGGGGACAAATGCAGCAGTGCCCAGGGCCAAATGTGCTCATATCAAGGCCAGTCAATGCCAGCCACACATTCCCCAGCCAGCACACCCCAGCTGGATGACCCGCTACTCGTGTCATCAGATGATTGTCCTTGGGTGCATTCCTTGCCTTTCATCCCCACACTGCATGTGTCCAACGGCCACACCCATTGCCACAGCCACACCCATTGCAACGGCACGGACAAGTGTCCACCTGACGCAGTCCCTCGCCTGCTCCTTCAGACACCAGGCTGCTACCTGGATCCCTGCGGCACTGCCTGGCGCTGCCGAAGCCAAACTGCCCTCATGACAGTCTCCATCCGGCCTGTCCATGTCCTGATAACTGCCAGACTCTAGCAGCATGCGGGCAGTAGATGTCTCCGCATTGGGGGGTGGGTCACTTGTCCTGGATGATGCAGATGCCAAGCCTGCCGTGGGTCCACGGTGCCGGTCACACGCTTCGAGGGTGCAGCGCCGGCCGGTACCTGGGCGCCTCCGCAGGCGGCGTCGGAGCATCACCTGGTCGTAGCAGTTCCTGGTCGGTGGTTATTCCTGCTGATGGCTGCGTCACCAATGCGGTGCACACTCAGGATTCTTAGGCCCAGGTGCTCGAGTCCAGACCAAACAAGCGGCGATGTTGGTGATCGGAACGTCACGCTCGCCTACAGTTGCTGCAGTGCCTGGACTCTGCTGTGCATTATGCAGCACAAGTGTCCTCGCATGACCGTGACACGTGAACGAGGTCAGCCGCACATGTGGCGGTGTTGGGGCTCGCATGGCGCAGCAAATTCATGCAGCTGCGTGCTTGCTGCCTCCTGTGGCGTTGAGAAATGATCAGTGCGACTGAGAGCTCATCTTCCCACTGTAGGCACGAATGATTGGCTCCGCTCTGTGCAGACCCTGTCATTGGCGACTGTGCTCAGGTTTTCAGGGTGAACTGAGGTTCATTATCGCCGATGAGCAGCCATGGAGTGGAAAGCGTCCACACAGCCATGACCCACATGGGAGCGTAGGATGTTGCTGTACGACATGATTGCATCCTAGTACTCTGACAGGGGCACTTGAAGGTTTGGAACACACCATTCTGCCGAGTGTGTTGTCATCACAGCGGTCTGGGGTTTGACTCACTGAAGAGCACAGAGCTGAAGTCACTCTGGGAACCATCCACATGCGCCGTTGCCATCACCCACAGGGACTGTGTTGTAACTGAATTAGAGTCGATCTGGATCACAATAGCCAGGTGCTAGTACGAATTCCGGCATGGTGTATACCTTACGACTGTGAATGGGTGGCGCCCAGTGCCTGTAATGCACCATCATCTTTGCCAAAACCAGCAAACCATTATCATGTGCGCTGGCGATGGCATGCCTCAGGCACCCGAGATCTATTTTAACAGCAGCAGTCTCCGTTGGGGAGAGCAAGTGTTATAATAGACGCCGTACATCATTTTGCTGGTGTGCGTGTGTGCACTGCACATGAGGCATCCCCGCTACTTGAACATCACAACACTCCGGCAGAGCTCATCTTGCACGCCGGATTTCAGAACAATCTCCAAGCATCAGTAGAAGTAGTGGCTTCTCCATGTGTACATTGCGTGCTGCTGAGACTGCATAGATACGGTACACTGGCAATCACGGGGCCCTCGCAAACCAACAACTTGAAGCGAACGCGCCGCATCAGCACTTCAGACCATGGTAGCATTACCTACTGGGCGTTGCGATACAAGTGCCTTGCCTTCCGCAAGAGGATAACCATTGGACCCCCGAAGGAGAGAATGATCCGCAGAGCGTGCTTGGCTCTACGGTAGCAGCACGGCTATGATGAGATGCAAAACAATGCGGTACTGGACAGATGTGTATACGCTCGCACATGCTCAAGAGTCATTGCGGCACGCAAAGTAGCTCACGCACCGACTACACATCAATGCGCAACCGCAAAAAATCTCACTTGCATATAGATTGACCATTCGTCACAGCTCAGCTCTTTCAAATCACCTGGAATGGACGATGAGCTGCTACGTAGCTTTGATACTTCTTCGAAACAGCGTGGGTTGTCCCGAAGGCTTAGTGATGACAGCACCATGAAGTATTGAGCTACACATCATGGGCTTTGCGGTAGGCAGGCTGTGAATCATGAAAACATTCAACTAAACAGCAGTACCATGCTTTGCCTGTGCATTCAGTGTCATGACATACAACCGGACCAGTGATGAAGCAGCAGCAATGCTGTAAGTATGTAGACTCAATAAAACAAAAACAAGCCGGGGCTGCTTGGATTTGTTTGGCTTGCGCACTGCACGTCACTGCTCATCACCTCGTGCTCCCGACAGGACGAGAGATTCGAGTCATGCACCATCCGCCGTCTTCATCAGAGCGCACCTGCTGTACCTACGCTGTCAAGCCATAATCATTTTGGAATTTTACGAGAGGCAAGTCTGACTTGGTCATTTAACCTGCGTTCATGGTGTACCAACAGCTATCATGCGTACGTTAGCACAAGCCCATGGAGCTCCCAGGTGGGCCCAGACAGGAGGAAGACCACGTGACGTTGCGATGCAGTGGTGAAGCTGTATGCTTAGTCGTTGATGGAGATCCTGTCCAGGATGTTCCAGCGAGCGCCGTGGAGCGGAGCCGCTTGCTTCGGTCATTTGCCCAGGCGGGCCGGGGCGACCGAAGCATCCCGGTGTCTTTTTCGGACATGGAAAAATGGATAAACGTGGCTGATGCAACTCCAGCAGATGAAGATAGCATTCTCGAGATCTTGAACGTGCGTCTTCCTCGCTTGTGCGTCCGTGTGCTTGAGCTGCATCTGTCCACCTGGCAACATTCACAGCCTCTTGATGAGACGGCGCAAGATGCCATCAATTCTACTCTCATATATTTTCTTCTGCACCTGTGGCCAGTCTTCCGCCACAATGAACAGCTGTGCCGTCAAATGCCGTGTCAGTGTTGCTCCTCGGTACTGCTGCCCAGTCGTGCTGGCGATGGACCGTGGTATGTTGTCTCAAAGCACTATAATGTATATATGTGCCCGTCTGTGGGAATAAAGCCCAGATAACCAGCAACTGTGTGCCGGGCTGGCTTACATTCTTTTATGTCTCTGTTCGATCGATTGTATCCTGCTCGCTAACCTTATGCAACCATCGACACCGACGAGCTATGTTGAGTATGGTCTTTATCTTTTGTCGCATTTGTGGTTCGAAGGACGGGCCATGCTACCTTGTGACAACGCAGTGGACGATAATGACCTGGAACGCTGAGCCAGCTTGAATCCCAATGGTCTATCTCACCACCCCATCGTGCCATAGTATACAAATGTACATTATCCATACCTGTGACATGTAATTTCGCACTTCGTTTGCCTTTGCTGACCAGCGGTCCGGCTTCCGCATCGATGCTCTGTTTGGCTACCTCCGGTCACGTCGCCACACACGGCCAGCACCGCACCGACAGCATCATTCCCGTTTATCAATCCATTAGTGCAACCTCGGTGCTCTGTCCCCACATTGGCGCAGCCACGTGAAGCTCGCTCACGCCCCTGGGCCCCCACCGCGTTCAACAACGTGTCGGGAACCCTGCAGTGCCGCGGCAGCGACGAACATGCCAGCGGCCAGCTTCGGGTGTTGTAGAGTATGCTTTCTTGACTGACTGACACCCCAGAACATGCCCGCTACGAGCACGTCGACATCAGGCTTGATTGCTTGGTCTGTTGGTGTGGAATGGGCATCAGCCTGTGCACGTGTCGTCGGCCACAGCCGCGTCGAGGACATTTGTACGGAGCTTGCGTGCGCACGCAGACACGTATCGATGCCACACATGGCGCCCCCACTATGTTCGCGGCGGCAAACGGCACAAAAGGTTACCCTGCGCTGCACGCTCGCCCATTCATCACGCCTGCGGACTCTGCATCTGTTTCGCCGGTGCGCATGCTGGAGGGCGTGAAGAGTTTGCGTCAGCGTGGTGACGCCAGCTCCAAGACAGCTCTTCGGCATCATAACACGAGGCCGCCGTGCTGAAGTTTGACCCCCTTGCAATCTTCGTCACCTGGTGGGGACGTGCCGAGGAATGTCATGCAAGTATTTGCATGACGCAAGGCAGCGTGACCTGGCCTGACAGCTCACCTGGCCTGACAGCTCACCTGCCTTTGCTCCTGCTCCTGCTCCAACCAGTCGGGAAGCGCACTGGTCTCAAGGGGACTCGTTTCTGCTGTTGGTCACATTTTTCCTATCATTTCTTCCAGCCTCTATCTGGCTGTGCCATAGAGGGCTGTTGAGGGCCACAGAAGGCCACATCAGGGGGCCAGTCATGTCCCTGATAAATCTGTTGCAGCCTGACAGTACTCTCCAGCACTTCATGGTACCTAGCTTCCTAGATTACCAGGAGCACACAATTTCAAAAGGTGGCACTGTGAAGATACTGTGTTATTGATGTTCTACAGCACCTAGAGTACCTGGAGCACACAGTCTCCAAGGCGGGACTGGGCACTGTGCAGTCACTGCGAAGTCAGCATGCTGCAGTCAGCATACTGCAAGCCACGCTGCTGCCTCTACTGCAACCTGGTGGTCACCCCAGTGGCAATGCCTATGCCACAACACATCAGCAGCAGCAGCAGGAGCAGCAGTGATGGCACGGCCGTGGCCAGAGCCCCCCCTGCAGGCATGCCAGTTCACCTGCTGAAGATACACGTGCACCAGGCCATGGCTGCTCAACCTCCTGTGTGTCCCTGTGTCCGTCATCAACAATTGGTTGGCTGGTGGGCCGGTCGTCAGCCGGTGTCAGCTGGCTGTCACCTCCTGTGCCCAAGATGCTACACTGACCAAAGCTACACTGACCAACCTACACTGACCAATGATACTGGACCATGATACTGGACCATGGTGCCAGAAAACCGCCTCCCGCATATGGTAGGCAAGTGAACTCCTGCCCGGCTTGGGCACCTTGTGTGTGGGCACCTCGTGTGTGCATATGTGCGCATATGTGCGCTTTGGCTTTGGCCTTGCTCCGTGTACATATACACACCGCTGCCCAGCTGGGCTGGGCTGGGCTGCGTCTTCCAGTGGATCTGGATGGGCTGCGTCTTCCACTGGATCCACTGGATGTATGACGTGCTGCTCTATGCTTCCAAATGCTGCTGTGATTACTGATGCTGGGTACTGCTGGTGACAGCACTGTCCCTGCTGATTGCATGGTGCATGCCTGGTGCATGGTGGTGGCTGTGCTTGTGCATACCATGCACCACGGTCTACATAATTCACAGTACATTACCTTTGTGTAGGTACATGTGTTTTGGTGTATGGCAGTACACGTGTGTTGCTGAATGAAACTGTCATCCATTGAGGGTGTGTGGCCACACTGTAGAGGCATAGCAACAATAAATCAGCAGTGTAAAGACAATTTCACTGGTTTCCAAGTTTCAGTCCTGATATGATCTGAAGCCAAAGGCATAACGCTGTAGGTGAATCTGTTGAGAACAGCGTGATGTTGCTGTCCAGGTCTGTTCGCATGCGAATCTAAATATAATCTCGCACTCGACTCTCGACTCTCGACTCTCGTTCCTGCCCACAGCAACTTCTGCAGGCCTCCCACAGTATACCTGGTAAAGTGGTGATGCAGGTGTGATCTCATGGCATCACGAGTTGTATGCATGCTTTCTGTGCATCAGGGGTTATGCAGCAGACCACAGGTGGAGCATCAGAGACAGTGAGAACAATACATCCACACCACGATGTGTGACTGATCCACACCACATGCTGACAGAGTGTAGCTGTGCATGCATATATCATCCATAGTATGCAGTAACCTTTGTGAATGATAGAAAGCACAAAATATCCCAGCCACCATCCCCTGTCTTGGCCTCAGCAGCTGGCCTCAGCAGATGCTCATGTGCCTCACAGAGATTGTGCCAAACACCTGGTGGGCAGAGGGGGGCTCCTCATACTCCGCTGCTCCACACACTCAGCTGCAGCAATCCTGACCAGCTCAATGCCAGCTTCTTGTTCATGGCAGTAGCAGCAGGCTGGAATGAGCAGGTGCTCACTTGTGGGGTTTCATGAGAAACAGGCAGCACTGCATGCATCTCCTGAACCTGGGCATGGCACCTTATGGATATCGCCCGTATCCATAAGGTGCCATGCCCAGGCAATGTAATCGCCTTAATCACCGCAATCGCCTCGTCAGGGTGCATGCAGTCTTATGTGTTGATCTGTTCCAAACAAGCATCCACAGACCTGCACATTCATGGCTCAGTAGCATCAGGCACATTTTGCATAGACATGAGACATGACATCCCATCCCCGTTCAGATATGTGCCCATGGTTCACCTGATGACTGCTTTGCAATGGCGGCAGCAGCAGTGCTATGCTTGTCCTATGCATGTCTTGACCTATGCCCTGTCAGGCTGGGGGTTCAGTCAGCCTACCATGAGACCTGCGAATGGTCAGATTGAGTGAATCCATGTGTCTCATGCATTCACCATATTTCACCAGATCACCAGTGGCTCATTACCCATCACCCAAGGCTACTAACGAGATGGCCGCAAGGTATTGGTGCCCATTGCGCCCAGCAATGAATATGACCTTGCTGCAGTCCAGTCATTCATCTAGCGTCCAACCACGCACATCAGACAGTTTGGTTTGATGTCCCACAGATTTGCCCTGATGAATGACCACCAAAACCGACCCGCTGCTACCGTGTCAGCGTCCCTGACGCCACACACAGCCGCAAGTGAATGACCATGCCATGGTATTGGGGCTCGGAACTGAGGACGTTGGTTTGACCTCGCCCCTGAATTCCAGCATTCCTGAGTTGCCACCCTCGGGCTCCCTCTCGAAAGCTGCTGTGCCCAAGCAACACTAGCCCCCCGAACACTGTGCATCCCACGCATGCATTCCACCACCCCCCCGCTGTGCTGCAGACAGCCTTAGCCCTCGAAGATGTCTCTGGGTCCCGCTCGCTGGGTACAGCCGCCGCAGCATACATCCGCCGCAGCCTCCGCTCGTCCACCCAGGATGAAGCCCCGCCTGAGCCCCCCTCTCCACCGCCGCGCTCGCTGTCGAGCCCGCCCCGGCTCCGGCCACTCCCCACAGCCCTAGCCGCGCGGCTGGAAGCGGTCGGCTCCGCCGCCGCTGCCACCATCGCGCCGCACCTCCTCCTCTCAGAGGCCCCCCTCCTCCCGGAGCCCCTGCGCACGGCGGTGCTGCGGCACCAACTCGCCGCGGGGGAAGGCACTGTGATGCTGTCGCCCCGGCCGCCGCTTGCAGATGCTGGTGCGGGGAGCGCCCCCGCGAGCGCAAGCGGCCCCTCCGCTACAGAAGATCCATCCATCGCCGTTCTCCAGCTCTGTGCGGAGGTGCTTCCAGCGCTGCCGACCACCGCTGACACCTCCTCGTTGCGCGTGCTGCGGCTTTGTGGCGATGTGGACGAGGCCTTGGCACGACGTGTGCTAGCGTCCGACGTGCTCGGCCTGCCATCGCTGCAGGAGCTGCAGATAGATGCCGGGCGGCTACCGGTGGGCACGGTCGCAGCACTGATTGGGGAGGTGTCTGCTGCAACTGCACTCGTGATACGGAACCTCACACAGGCATCCCCGACGCAGGGTCGCCGAGAGGGCGTCGGCGAGTCCCTGCCCGGGCACGCTTCGCATGCGGATGTGCAAGAGCGGGGTGCAGCCGGGGCGGAAGGAGCGCCGGGGGCGGACGGGGTGCTGGCAGGAAAGCAGGCCTATGACCGCGACCCATCCCCAGGACGGCCCGCGCCGTTCCCGCTGCTGCACCACGAGCTGATGCGCTCCGCGACGGCCGACGAGCTGCGGGGGGCGCAACTGTCGGAGACGATCGGGGCGCTGACGGCGCTGCGGCGGCTGACGTTGCACCCGGCGCCATCGTGCGGCCGCCGCTTCTGGGCGTGCCTGGAGCGGCTTGCGGCGCTGGAGTCTCTCGACGTCGCGTTTTACGGCGGCACTGACGACTCGTCCAGCCGGAGCGGTTCCCCGGATCTGGAAGGCGGCGCCGTTGCTGCGCCCGCCGGGGGCGTCGGCGGCGAGGACACGACGGCAGCGCATGGGCTGGTGGACGCCAGGGAGCCGTTTCTGCGGCTACAGGAGGTGACCGGGCTGCGCGAGCTGCAGGTGCATGCATGGGGCCTGACCGAGCGGGCAGAGGAGGTGCGACTGCCACCTGACATGACTGTGGCAGTGACAGGGCAACGACGGGCGGGAGCGCATGCCCGCCCGCGGCCCCCCCTGTTGCGGCATGCAGTACAGCGCTCACACGTGCTGGAATGGACAGACTCGATGGCCTGATGCATGGATGTGCCCTGCATCTGCTGCCTGCTCCCCGCTGCTGATCCCTCTGTGTGGCCCTTCCTGTGCCCCCCGTACTTCACGACCCCGCCACTGATCAGCGATTGCAGAACAGCGCACGTTGTGAGGGTGTACAGCACAGCCGCCTGACATACACCACTTGGTCATCAGATCGCCTGCGCCACGGTTTGCACCGCGGCCCCATCCACGCGGCGGCAACCGGCAACCGCCCGCAACCGCCGCACGTGCTTGTAGGCGCTGGTCGCCGCGCTGCCGCACCTCACCCGCCTCTCGAGCCTCACGCTGCAGTGCGCCCTCACCCCCGGCATGCTGGCGCCGCTGTGCGCCGCCCTCGCCGGCCTCTCCTCGCTGCGCTCCCTCGCGCTCCTCCTCTACGGCCCCCCCTCGTCCGAGCAGGCCGCCGAGTGGGCGACGACGTTCTCGTCCTCCTGGCCGCGCCTCACCTCCCTCTCCGCCCTGCAGTGCCTCTCGCTGCCGTTCCCCACGCTCACAGCAGCCATGGGTGTCTACCGGGCCACCCATCGCCACCTCACCGCATTCCACAGCCTCCGAACTCTCGCCATCTGGTCCGCCGCAACCACCCAAGCCACCCTCTGGCTCCACCTGACCAGCCTCTCTGCGCTGTCAGCCCTGCGGCTAGAGGGGTTCCGGCCGTCGCTGGGCGCCGGGCCTCTGCCAGAGGCGTGGCTACAAGGGGTCTTTGGCGCCGTCGCGTCCTGCCGGCACCTCCTGTTGCTGCAGGTGTGCGGGGTGTCGAGCGACGAGGCAATCTGGTTCGCGCGATGGCTGCCCGCACTACCACAGCTGCGAAGCCTGGAGGTGTGCGGTCCCCCTGGCGGCCCGGACCCGCCGTTTTCTCCGGCAGTGCTGACTGGTGCGCTGTCCGCGCTGACCGCGCTGCGCACGCTGCGGATTGACGTGCGCGACGCACGCCATCCTGACGCCCGGATCGAGCCAGAGGTTCCGTTCGGGCTTCTCCAGGCGATGGAGGCCCAGGTGGCCGAGTTTGCGGCCGCCGTGGCCTCACTTGCCTCCCTGGAGTCCCTAGAAATCCAGGGCTTTTCCGGAGCGCTCGATGTCTCGGTGGCTGTGCTCGGGTCGAGCCTCCAGACGCTGTCCGGGCTGACGCGGCTCACCCTGGAGGACGTGCCGCTGCACGGCGCGCGTGCTGCGGCGCTTGCACAGCCTCTCGCGCGCTGCACCGGCCTGCGTGAGCTGGAGCTGCGGAGCTGCGGCCTGGCCGCTGCGGACGTCGCGCCCGTAGCTGCCATGCTGCGCGAGATGCGGCAGCTGGAGAGGCTCGACATCAGCGGAAACGACGGCCTGGCCACGGCCAGCGAGCGTGACATACATGCCGCGCTGGTCGAGCTGCCGCTGTCTCGGGGGGTACACCTGTGAGCCAGCACTCTGGGGGGAGGGACCCGCCTGAGCCGAAGGCCCACTCCCCTCGCGAGAAACTGGTTTCATTCCCTGCGGAGTGGTGTCAAGTTTTGTGTCGGACGTTGCGGTATAATACATGCCGGGGAGCCGCCCGCTTGTGGTGGCTTGCATGGCTGAACAATGCGGAGCCTGTGATGAGCCTATGCGGTTGCCGTCTGATGCGTCATGGAAGTTTTCCTCTCTTGTCAGATGCAGAGGCAAGGATGCGATTGAAGGAGGCAACCCCGTTGGTGGAATGCGAGTGGGTGCGATGATGCCCCGCGGCTGCGGGCGACCGCGTCCGTGCATGGCCGGAGCGTCCGCGGACCGCATGATATGTTTCGTATGGAAACCCGATTTTCTAGTTTGCCGGCCGAATGGGCCAGGGTGGATATGATGTTCTTTTCTTTTACTTTGCGTGCTGAGCGCTTCTCTGGCGAGAGTGTTGCGGTTTTGCCGGTGCAAAAGGTGCCCCTAGCCTGTGCGGCAGGGGCCATGTGGTGGGAAACCTGGGAGCAGATCAGCTCGGCTGTGCTGCCCGCGTCCACAGGCCGGACCGGTGTCAAGTTTTCCGTTGCTGAGGACTGTGGCCTGAGGGGCAAACAGTGCCAGCTACACTGCCGCTCTGTTGGGGGCACCCGGGGCCGATGTCGCAGTCGCCCGTGATATCATGCGGTTGTTCCCACATGTGAACTCCATAGTGGAGGATATCATGTAATGCTACCGTCGTTCCGGCGTCATGCCGTTGGCTCTAGTTGTTTGCAGTCGAGCTCAATGGCAGTTCAAACACGTATGCCTGAATGGGAAGCCCCCCCTGGGGCTGCATGTACGGCAGTTGTGTTACCGATGGTGCCCTATTTCAGTCGAATCGAACATGCGGTCACCACCCAATGTCGTGCCTAATGCTGCGCAGGTTTGGCATGGTTGCCTGTGCCAGCTGTAGTGTGGCATGGCACGACCGACCCAAGGGATAAGGGCTTGTGGTTTTGGAACATCACAACATCCATGTGCACGGTAATCACACGCCGTGGCAGGCGGGGGGCTACTGTAATGGAACGTCTGACAAACTGTTACAGGTATACCCAGTCCAAAGTAACTACCTCGGACTATCGCAAATAAAGCATCGGTGTACCTTGTACTTATTCATGGGCCCAATGTCACACTACAACAGCATGACACCTCACGACACCCTCACTAAGTCAGGACTGAACTGCATTCCATATCGCTCGTCCCCACAACTTAAGTCCTGACATCCAGACCATTGAATCCTAGAAGTATTTTAAAACGTTCATGCAAACAGTGGCTCAATCGAGCTGACAGAAAATACCAGAATCCCGTCTTATTTTGTCAACCCGTTATTCCCAGAAGATATCCCCAGAGTCTTCAGTGAGGCCCTCCAGGACCGAAACGCTCCTCCAGTGCCACAGCTAGAGGCACGTTGACTTCATCATCTGACTCCACATCCTCATCGTCTATGCGATCAGCAGCCGGATAGGCAGAGACTGACTCACATGGTAGGGCGACCGAACGAGGGAAGCGACACTCGAATTTCTTCACTAGCTCCCTCTCGTCATCTTCACGTAGGCAGTTGTGAGGCACCCACTCAGTCGTGCCATCAACATGAACGACAAGATATGTCCAATGGCTCGGCACCACGTGGCGCACGGCCGAACTTCTTGCGATCCAGCACCTGCATCACCCGATTCAGGCTAGGGTGTGCCACAACATCTGGGTATTCCAGCTCAATGCGTCGCTCAGGCGCATGAAGCCAAGGCCTCAAATTATACACACTGAACACATCATGAGTGGACACGTAAGCATCAGGCAGCTTCAGCCGAATTACAGCAGCAGCCACAATATCAGTCACTTCAAAAGGACCAATGAACCTGGGCAAGAGCTTCGCAACCTGGGTGGTGGAACAGCGCACAGGCAGAACACGGGTAGAAACCTTAACAAGGTCACCCACACAGTACTCATGCGGATTTGAGGAAGGCTTACATGCACGGATCATTGCAGCACGGGCAGCCTCAAGGCTAACTCCAGCTTTGCGCAACTCATTCTGCCTCTGGGACATCCAAACTTCCATCTCAGGAAACTGTGGAGCACTGGCAGAGAGCATGGGCACCCGGAGGTCCCGAGGGGTCCAACCGAACAGAAGCCGATGGGGTGTGTAACCTGTGGCTGAATGGATGGTATTGCGGTAGGCATACAGCAGTGAAGGCAAAATGTCTTCCCAGTTGGAATGATACTTGTTGACAAATGCCCTCATCATGCTTACATGGGTGCGATGAAAGTTCTCAGTCTGCCCATCAGTTTGAGGGTGATAGGCAGTACTATTCACAACACGCAAACCCAGCGCCTTGCTTAACGATCGCATGCAAGACGCAGTCAAACGTGTATCCCTATCGCCAACAATTGATTCTGGCAGCCCAACCCAGGAGAAGACATGCTTGTAAAGCACATCACACAAATCCTGTGTATTCATGGTGTTGGTGCATGGTATGACAATTGCCCGTTTGGTGAAACGATCAATGATGTTCAGCAAGGCGTCATGACCATGCTTGTTCATGGAAAAGCCAGATAACCAGTCCAGTGCAATGTTGGCAAATGGACGGTCAGGTACCGGCAGTGGACGCAACAAAGGTTTGGGTTGCAGCGTGATTTTGGTACGCTGGCAGGTAGGACATTGACGACCTGCTTCTTGCATGTCTGCTGTCATGCCTGGCCAATACGAGTGTTGGGAAAGAGCATCATATGTCTTATGCCAACCCAAGTGACCAGCCACAGGCAGATCATGGAAAGCAGCGATCAAGCGACAGCGCAGGTTATTGTACTGCGGAACAAATACACGATGCTTGCCATGCGAAACTTGATAAAGCAAGCCATGCAACAGGCGGTAAGGAGTTCTCGCACTGGGCGTAGCAGAGCGAACCTTCCCCACCAGGCGCTTTGCCTCCTTTTCAGCTACACTACACGAGAACACTACATCTGCGGCAGCGGTCATGCGCATAACATCGACATGCTACTGGCTGCTCGAAACCCGCCGCAGTACCATTGTCAGATGAATTGATTTACCAGCAGGCATTCACTGCATGCCACTGAGGGGTTCACCCCATACTTGCACTGCGAGCAACACTGCAAAAAAGCCCAACCCTGTGGATTTGTCAAACAGGCGTCCACTTGAACTGGAGATTCTTTGAGCTTCCATTCAACATCGTGGCTTAACGCGGTTCTTCGGCATGAACGGCCCAAGGTCAACCATCAACTGGCGGTGCCAAGTACCCGCCATATCGCTGCTACAGGCTGCACCGGCCACTGATTTACTAGTCTGCTTGCTTGCACAGGGCATGAAATGATGTCGTTTCAGGACCTCTGACAGGTGATCGGGGCTGATTATGCCTGCTCCACGAGGGGCCCTTCGCATGCAGTCCCACACAACCCGCTCTGACCTCTTCAGGCTCCAGATCCGGGCATCTGTGAATGGCGCACCCACATCACGCACGTGGATCCTCAGTTTGTACTGGTACTCAGCTTGATAACATTCATCATGCTTTGGCCAGCCCGAGGTGCGTTCGATAGCAGTGTGCAGCACGAGGAGACACAGTGTGTGCTGCCATGCACTCATGAGGGTGGCCTGAGGGTGCTCTGATGACAGAACACTGTCGCATGCCTGTGTGGTAGGGGGATTGCTGAAGTATGTCTGGTGGATGCGCCGAGGCATAGGAGGCCAGTGCGTGGGTGTAGGTCAGACTTGACTTCGGAGTTGCAAGGCTGCCTGATTCTACAGGCACGAAGTCTGCAGAACATCCCACGTCATTCACGTAAGCACTGTGCTGCCAGCTGTGAATGCGTCCGCTACTGGGAGCCAATCCTGTCACATGTCTTGACCTTTTTCGTCTTCGATCTTGAGTGCATAGCATCCCGGGATGTACTTCTCTGCATGAGCACAACTTCAGTCACGAGTGGGTCGTATAAGGGCAAGCTGCAAGCTGCTGCTGGTTCCCTGTCACTCTGCAAGTTGCTGAAGCACGTTTGATCCTGAAACAGTCAAGTCCACAAACCAGATGAGACTGCAGTGATTCAGCCTTGGCAGGTTGACGCACTCTTTCGTATCCATCGTGCACACCAGCTCTTGTCCGGATCCATGATTGCGATGAAGCCGGAGAAATTGGTGGTACAAGCCTCTTGCATTGCATCAACACCCATGGGTACACCTGGGTCACAGTTATCACATCCTTCTTCCTCGAACTGCAAAGCCAAGCAAACTGTTGCGGCCAAGGGAGCAAAGTGCGAAGCGTGGGCACGGCGAATCCAGGCAGAACGTCGTGACTGGAGACGTCGTACTGCTGCCACAGTACACAGCAGCAATGCAGCACAAGAGCCACACCTGAATGATAGTTTTGACAAGACCGCAAGAGCGGCACGCCCACAAGTCCCTGCATCAGGAGAAAACATTAAACACTGTTCAGTGTCGATGTGGCACCTGGCTGATCTTGGCGTACCTAGACGCGGTGGACTGCGGTACAGAGGCCGCAACAAACGGCGCATCCCCGTCGTCGTCTGACATCAGGAAATGGGCAAGCTCTCCACGCTGCGGTGTTTAGTCAATTGCGACGAATGAGCTCCCGCCATGAGTACACACAGGTCATTTGCCTCTGCTCTGCCCATATAGAAAACTAAGCCGTAGCATGCACTCCCAACCAATTATTCGTGCATCTGACGATCGTGAAACTGGGGCCGGCAAGTCCACTAGCAACGCGCGCGCTGCAACGTTCGCACTTCGGCCTTGAACGTGGCGAAGGGACATCGGCGCGTCCCGGTTGGCACGTTGCATATCCTGCACGAGATCGTTGAAAACAAATGTCATTATTGGACCTGCTGTGATAAGGTTACGAAATTACGGTTGAGTGTAGAAGCGTTTCTTAGGATGGCATACGGTCAGTCGTCCGCCGACCGCTTCACCTGATTTCATTGCAAGAACACCGCAACAAAGCTGCTAATAATTTAATTCTTGGTAATTTGTGTGTTAAGGCGCCTTTGCTATTCACGCTCGGTGGCCTTTGGTCTCTCGTTAGGGCTCTATGGAGCCTCCAGCGGCCGGGTCCTTGGGACCGCGGCTTGCTGGCCGTCTGACAGCGGAACTGATCCTTCGGAGCCCGCAGTATATGAGCTGCGTGCACTTGTATCACCTGGACTTACGTGGTGCGTTTGTTTGCTGGTAATGCTTGACCACGCAGAGCAGTCTGTGCACGATGCTCAGAAGCAATACTTGCAACTCAGACGCTGGCAGCACACCTGTTGTGGGTCTCAGAGACAGCGCAATTGTTGCTGCTGGGCTGGTCCATATACGCGGTGCTGCATTATCAAGCGTGCAAAATCCATGAGACTGTCTTGTCCGCAGGCAACAGAATAGCAGCCATCGAGAACCTCGGTGCAACACAGGTACGACTCTCTCACGTACTCAAAACGTGATCCTGGTGGTTTCCTAAACAATACTCGCCTGGTAGCCACACCTGCCAATTTTGTCAAAGCTGTTGATTCTGGGGACATGTCGTTGACAGCTTCAGCAGGAACAGGCATTCCGGAAGCCAGAGCTGTCTGAATCCTAAACGTATCCTGTCACAGAGTTTCTGCCGTTGTGGCTTCCACGGGCACGCGGAGCTGCAGATCGCAGCTACGTACGCTGCAATTCATGCACAGTGTGGCTGCTGCGAAACTCCGCAAAGTAGACACAATGCACCTTAAACGCGTACAGTATATCTGTGCGAGGCATGGACTGGGACACATTTGCTTGCCGGATGCATGTTCTGTGACTGCCATACACGCTTCGATGATTCCACAACAGCCAAGACAGGTTGCGGAGTTGAAGTGACAGGTCCATGTGAGTGAATGCTTTCAACATGATGATACTAGTTTATGATGTTGTTACAAGACACCATAGGCAGCCGATGGTGATATGTCTGAGGTTCTTCATCAACGAGAGTCATGCATGGGCCAGGTCATGGTGTCTAGCTCTGCTGCCTTCGCCCAGTGTGACATGCCTGATAATCACAGGTAAATGTGACCTGTGAGACCTTCCCGGCGCCTGGATTTGGAATGAAGTGGCTCCATGCGTGAGCCAGGCTCAGTCATGTTTGTTCGCATCGACTGTTGTGTCAGTCTCACCCGAGGCTGTGCTGCAGAACCAATTTGACTGCATTGATATATCGGACAACAATGTGGTGCGCCTTGACGGATTTCCGAAGCTCGAGAGGCTGTCCATGTTCATCGCAAACACCAACCGGATTGCGAGCATAGCGCCCGCTCTAGAAAGTGCGCTGCACCCACTGCTGCTCTCCCACGTTTAGCATTCCACTGGAAGCACCACCTGGCATGTATGACATGAGAGGTCGTGCATGAGCCATCGCATGGAATCGACTAGTAACTGAGCTCGACCCATCTAGCCTTTGTTGCTCAACTGGTGCCCCTAGCCTTTGTTGCTCAACTGGTACCCCTAGCCTTTGTTGCTCAACTGGTACCCCTAGCCCACGTTGTTGTAGCTTGGCCTGTGATTGTCCTGTGCAGATCTGCCATAGCAGGAGAGGTGCATCTCCTCCCCTGATCCGGCAGACATGTGGAAGAGGTACGACAAGGTCGGTATGCGTGCAGAGCAGCTTCCAAAACTAGACACGCTGATTCTCACAAACAACAAGATCGAGAGGTTTGCGGTGCGTGTCATGCTGCAGTATCTCCTCTCACTGCTGTTGCTGTGCTGCTATGATTGTTGCGCCGCTGTGCACGGTACGCAAAGAGCCTCCAACAGCCGAGAGGCAGCTCCAGACATGCAACACACAGTAGGCTTGTGTTGCCAATCTCGCCATTCCCATCTCTGGCTGCTGTGCTCGACTCGCGGTGATCCAGTCAGCTGCACGTTCCACACCCGATAGACTTGAGTGCACAGCTGGTGTTGTCCAGTTCGTTATATCATGGACCACCGCACGCGTACCGTAGGTAGAAGCAGTCACAAATTTGCAGCTGTGTGGCACAGTTTATACATATGCATTCTCCGATGCACTTGTCCCCGCGCCTACCTTCAATGTAACTGCATACAGTGCTTATCCCAGTGTGATACTGAAGTACATTCCTGGGATCTTAGTACAAACCTGTTGTTCTGATGCACTACCATGACCCTCTGTGTTTGCCGCTGTGTGAGACAATGGGAACAACAGCAGCATTTGAGTGGCTCTGCCATTTTGGTGTTGCGGGGACAGCTTGGCGCATGCAGGATGTTGCGGCACTGTCAAGCTGTACGCGGCTGACGCATCTCAGCCTCCTGGATAATCCGGTCGCCCGACAACGTGATTTCAGGTGCGCTGTCACCAAACTTGCCCACGACTGTCTCTGCCAAGATCATACGTACCAACAGCGCCGCAATCTTACTCTCTTGAGGACACAGGCTAGTCTGAGGACACAGGCTAGCCGGGGTCAGGTTGCACTAGTGTCCAGAGTGCACCTGTGTAATGGCAGTGCTGCAGTCTCGGGAGCAGTGCTTTGTTATGGCAGCTTCCTGATGTTTCCGTATTTCGCTGGCTAGCTACCTCCGCTGCGTTTGTTACCCGCAGAGAGACCGAGTCGCAGTAACATGTGTCATGGCATGTGTTCATACTAGTCTCAGTGTTAAGCCCTCTGGCTACGTGCACGCATCTGTGTGTCAGTCATGACAGCAGGCGTGCAGCGCTCGTGGCAACCTGCAATGTACCGTTGGCATGTCACCTGATGTAAAGGCAAGACATTGGCAATATGACATGCTGTCACTTTGCAGGTTGTATGCTATCTTTCGGCTGAAGTCGCTGAAAGTGTTGAATTACAAGAAAGTGACCCCGAAGGTGCGACCACTGTGGCGCCGTGACATGCATCGTGTCACTGCGTGTTGACATGCATTGTGCCACTGCGTGTTGACTGCAGCCTTTGCCACAATGGTTCCCTGCTCTCTGGCTTGAACATAATGCCAGTGCGATCTCATGTTTTGTTTGTTCTGTGACTCCACCAGTAAGAGGCCAGGTTTGGTGTCGCTGCAACCAGTCTGCAGATGGTAACTGTGTGCAGGAGAGGGATGCTGCAAAGGAGCAATACCTTAACCAAACGATCGAGCAAGTACAGCAAAATGCACAAGTGCAGCAGAAGCAAGTACCGGCTGAGGCTGCAGCACCGGCGAATGGCGCAGCAGCTGCAGATCAACAGGCTGATGCAGCAGCCGTCACTGAGGCGCAAAAAATGGCAATCCAGATCGCTATTGCCAACGCAAGCACACTGGAGGAGGTGCACCGGCTCGAGAAGGCACTGAAGGCAGGGCAAATGCCCGAGGGGGAAGCTACTGGCGCCGACGTGCAGATGGCTGATGATCCACCCGGAACCGAAGCACCGCCGGTGACCGATGCAATGGAGGAGGGATGACTGGATTGATCCTGTGGCGACCGTGCACACTTCGCCTGTGAATGGAGCAATGCATTGTTGTGTACTTCCTTTTCGATGGAATTGGCAGTTTCCGCGCGTGTCTACCAGACACCAAGATGGAGTTCTGCGTACATCAAAACATCACTGTGTTGCTGGGGCAGCAGGAACTGATGCAGCACCTGTGATGGGGTGCCATCTAACAGCTCTCATCTGCTGCGCTGTTAATTCGCCCCAACAGATGCCATAACTCTTGTTTTCATCACCATGGCTGAGACCTGTAATGCCGCAGTCTGACTGTTGAAAAGGACGTCACAACCGTAGCCGTTGTGAAGTATCATACATGAATATGGTGACCGTCGAAGAGTGTGGTGGGAAGACTGGGCTGCGTGTATCCGTTTCGGGTGGCTTCAATACAGCAGCGTGGGCGACACCGTTGACGGTCACCAACATCTATCATATGATTGAGAGATGCCCGTGATAGTAGCCATTGTCAGGTGACATTTATACACCAAATCTTTCCATGCTTCCAAAACTCTACCAACCAGTACCATGAATCGTGTACCCGTCCTTCATTCAGATCGAGTGTTGATGACGATCCCTCAACACCAGCCCTGCCGCGCATGGTGGAAACCGCCTGCGCATTTGACACAGGATGAACGACGGTCCATGTAGTTGTGTACACGCCAGCACGCTACGCCCAAAGCACTGCCGGCCCCGCAGATTGGCAATGCTCCTGCGATGCTCCCACATGGCCCATGATCCTGCTCATCAGCCTCCTGTTGGTACAGGTGCCGATACCACCTGTTCTTGAAGAGTGGCCCACTGCGCCTTGAGGGCATCCACAGCCTCCGCTGCCTCCTGGAAATGGGTCGCCACAGAGCGCCCACCCTCGTCGATCAAATCCCGATGAGCCTGAGCAGTACGCTCCAGCGCCGCCTGCGCTTCCCTCGCCGCTGCCACACTGGCGTGATCTCCCTGCACCTCGCCCTGCCGCGCGCTCAGCAGCACGTCCGGGCTCACTGCCTCCGCCTCAGCTTTCAGCCGCCGCGTCGGTGGCGCGACCGCCGGCACACGTAGCGGCTGACCGTTCACAGTTCGTTCCTGCACGCCACCGGCGCCAAGACATGATACAGTTGCTTGCGACTGTTCACGCATCCATCTGCGCACTCCCGATGACGGTATCGCCCGCGCTGCTGTATTGAGGCCACCCGAAACGGATACACACAGCCCAGTCTTCCCACCACAGCATCACACAGTACTGGTCAGTTGCACACTCGCCAGGTCATGGCACGCAGCCGCCAGACACTCGCATGCTGACGCCAACGGTAGCACAGCACGTACAGCATGCAGCAGCGTACCATCACCGCCTCCTCCCCTGACGCCGCTTGACTCAGAAGCTGTTCGTACCGCCCGAGGGCCTCCTGCCCCCTCCGCGGCCGCTCCTTTATCCCGCCCGGCCGGCTCTCCACCCAGCCTTTGAGCCACGCCTGCTGCTCCGCCTCCCGGCTCGTATCCAGCGCAATCGGGCACGCCTTGTCGTCTGCCGTCGGTGCCAGCACGATCTGCCACCGGGGGTCCGCTGGCCCACCATCCCCCGCCTGAGAATCCACGGCACCGAAGATGTGTCCCGTTGGCCGCACGTCCAGATCGGACCGCTCCCGGTCCAACGCCAGTGTCAGCACGTGCCGGCCCGGCGGCACCTCCACCAACGGCACCACGTCGTCTCCTCCAACGTCAGCCGAAAACACAACACCTCCATCCCGACCCTCATCCGCTGCGGCAGCAGCTGCCCCCTTTTTCCCAGCGGCGCCCTTCCCCCCGGCAGTCGCAGCCCCGCTGGCGTCCGCCTCCAATCTCAGGGTGCCAGCGAGCCCTGGTGGCTGCATCTGCAACCGGACGGCCACCTGGCACGGCGCCATCGGCGCGAGAGCAAAGCGCCACACCTCCCCGCGTCGATTTGGTGTGTACGACCCCTCAAACCGCTCCACACGAGCGCTCGGCACCGGGGAAAACTGTCCCAGCTCCACGTCAGAGGACAGGCGGAGGCTGTAGGACCCCGCCGGCACGTCCCCGATCGCGGCATCCTGGATCACCATTACCGTGTACCCGCGTTTGTTTGCGGGCAGCAGCTCTGCCGGCCGCGTGCCGAGGATCAGCGGTGTCACGGAGCGGGTTTCGTTGTCAATCAACAGAACGCGGAGGGAGCGATTGGTGGCCACGGGTGCCGCACGGAACAGCACGGCCACTCGGGAGGACTCTGCCAGCGTGAATGTGTGCCGACAGAGCACCCGCCACGTGCCCTGTGGCGCCGGGGGGACCTCCTCGACGGCCTCCTGGAAGAAGAGGGCGCAGTCGGCGGACGCGCTGGCGAGCTCGGGTTTGTCGGCAAACTCAAACGCGGTGTTGCTCCAGACGGTGAGTGCATGGGTGGTGTGGGGGTCCGCGGTCGCGCGGAGCACGTGCCGGCCACGGGGGAGGCGGAGGGTGGATGCCGTCGAGCATGTGTGCTGCAGGCGCCGTCGGGTAGCGTGGGGGCCGCGGCTGGCCCAGGTGTAAGCCTCGACATGTGCTTGGCAGGCGGCGGCGCGGGGGCGGAGGGGCCAGGAGGCAGAAAGGAAGGCGCGCGCTGCAGCGTGTGCGAGGCGCAGGCAACCGTTCGGTACGCGCACGTCCGGTGCGGCGGCTGCGACCAAAGCCCCGTGTGTCTCGCGTTCGGCCAAGAAGTCCGCGATCTGCGCATGCCACCCTACTGTTGACACCGGACACAGCGGTCCACGGACACGCTGCTGCGGTCTCTCTGAAGCGGCTGCGGCACTGTGCAGCGCTGCACTCTGCAGTGGCAAACCCACCCAGATTGGAGTCAGCAGTGACTGCTGGATGATTCCCCCGAGCACAATGCAAGTCATGCTCGACTAGACGTGACGGCTGTGGAGGTCGCTGCCGGAAGCACGTGTGCAAAATGAGCCTGCCTCGTCCTCGCCAACCATGCGTCTCGAGTATAACGGTACAGCGTCAATGAAAGGCAGAGCAACTACTGCATGCACACGTGGCAACCACATCCCCGCAGGGCAAGACAGGCACGCGCGCAAGCTCTGCTCGCATCCACACTCCCAGGGACAGCACTTGGCTTCCATGCACCCCCGGCACGTTACCCCGTCAGCCACCCCCTAGCAGCTGACAGTCAACACGGCCCGGAGCTGGCGGCACACCTGCTGCTCTTCATACTGCTTCCGCGACATCCGCAGCCGCTGGTCCATCGTGTCCACATCCGGCACCTCCACATGCATGATCAGCGCGTCCGGCACGGCAGCACGCACCGCCGCGGCGCCCGCCGGGTGCTCCTCCACCACCGTGTACACCGCGCCAGCCTCATTGGACACGTCCACGAGGTCCGCCGTAAGAACCCCCCACTTCACCACCCCCTCGCCCCACGGCAGCTCCGCATGGTACACCAGCAGGTCCCGGTCTACCAGGCTCGCGAAGGCGTTGTCTGCGACAACAAACTCGGCTGCATGAGCGGTTGCCCATGGCCGCGGCCCCGTTGCCGTTATCGCTGGGAACACCAGCCGGGCTCCGACCGACGCGCGCAGCTCCTGGACCAGGGAGCTCTTGCCGACGCCGGCTGCGCCGCTCACCGCCAGCAGCCGCGGTGGCGGCGCCGCCTCCCGCCACACCCCGTGGGCCGGGCCGACTGCATACCCAAACAGCAGCTCCGCCGGCTCGGGAGAGTCGACGACGAGGAACGGCTGCGGCGGCGGCCGCGCCGGGCGCAGGTGTGTCACGCTCGCGCTGTGCGAAAACGCTGCGGGAGCGGTGTGCATGTTCAGGCAGAGCGCGTTGCTGGAGAGGTCGGCGAGGGTCACCCAGAACGTGTCGCCGTCTCCCTGGCGCACGCGCACGAGCGGCTGCCGCCGCAGCTTCAGGGTCTCCACAACAGCGTACGTGAGGTCCTCGAGGGTGGGCGACGGCACCGGCTCGACGTCGGCGCCGCGCCGGTGTTCCGTCGAGATAAATGCGGCCGCTGCTTCCACGGTATCGGGCACAGGGGCGGTTCCGGGCAGCGTGCACGACACGTCCCGGTACAGCACCCTCAGCTACACACACGCAAGCCACTCACAGCGTTCCACAATCCTGTGCACAGCAAGAGTGTACACGTCGCCCCTCACACGTGCACAGATGGCCCCTGCCAGTCCAGGAACCTGGGAAACAAACCTCAGCGCTTGGCCAACGTTTATGTGGAGCAATCCTCGCACTCCTCGCATGTCCAGTCCGCACAGTCAGGGCATGGCTAGATTTGTATATACCTCGGCAGACGTGTTCACAGCGCCTAATCAGTGGCCCCGGCCGGCCTGGGTGTGTGTGCTTGTGCCGATGGTTGAACCGGACATGAACTCAACTCTAAATCGAGACCTCCACCGTTTTTCACCTCATCAAACAGTCTCAGCAACGTGCTTCTGTGAATTGTCAGGTATCCCATGAGGGATGTAAATTTTTAAGGGATGCACACCTCTTCGCAGTACAGATCCCACAGCTCCAGGCGCCGCAGGACGTTCTCCTCGGAGTCATCATGCCGCGGCTGCAGTCGTGCCGCCCTCTCGTGGTCGACAGCTCCATCCTGCGCCAGCGGCAGAATCGGGGGCTCGTGCGGCGCCGCCTCCGCCGGGGGGGCGCCTTTGGACCCCTTTGCGGGGGGCTCGGGCTCCCGGGGCACGTGGAAGGGCTCGTAGCCCCGCTGGCAGTCGACGCGCCGCCACTTCACGCGCTCCAGGATCTCGGCACGTGTGGCAGTCATGAAAAGCACCTGCAAGATGAGGATCCACCATGAGGAACGACGGTGGCACTTTGTACAAAATGTGTACAAGGCCACCGCATGCCGGACTCGGATTCATCATGCAGGTTTGGCAGCAGTTGCGGCAGCCCAACAGCCAGTACTTCTTGTCACTCCAATACTTGCGTTGGTAGACCCAGGCCTCCACAGTAGAAGATGGAGCCACTTGTCCTAGGAAGCAACCTGAGGTATGCTGCATGGCCTCATAGCCGGAACATCAGCAGCACACAGTAGCACATCGAAGCACCTATTGACCAAGCACATGTCGAGACGGACACGAGACCTCAGCACTTCACATTCCCCGCTGATTCAACGCTGTCAGAGTAGAGTGGGTACCTTGTCAGGCACGAGGCCTTTGGAGTTGAGAAAGTCGACTTGAGCCTTGGTATGCGGGTAGCCATCAAGGACGTATCCGAACTGAAGCACGTCCATCTGCCCGAGCCGCACGGACACGAGCTCATTGAAGATGGCATCAGGCACAAGCGCACTTGCGTGTAGGTACTTCTTGGCCAGCTTACCAAGGGCTGTGCCTTTAAGTGCCTGCATGCGACCTCACCTCAGTGACTGCAAAGCCGCCTACCCACCACATACTCGGCATCATTGCAAGACGACGCCCACACATTCTGTTGGCGCAACGCCCCGGATGCCTCAGAACCTTCATGCGGCAGTACTGCGTTGAGACGCATGGCAGCAGAGAAGAATGTGGCCACTAGCGTGCGTGCATACGCCAACTGAATGAATTTCGCCCATGCTGCACTGCTGGTAGGCAGCCAAGCCAACTCGGCAGACCACCGAGGCCCCGATGCATTGCAGCAGGCGGGGCACATGGGATCCAGGGCAGCACCTCCTCAAACAGAAGGTTGCCAGCGTTGATGTGCAGCAGACCAAACCGCTCCGCGACTCGCGCCGCGACGCTCGTCTTCCCCACGGCCGCAGGGCCGAGCAACAGCACGCACAGCGGCCGCCTGCCATGCACACGCGCCGAGTGGTCCCACAGCTGCCGCCCGAAACCCCAGACGTGATTCGGGGGCACCACCGACTGGAACCGGTCGGCCACTGCCTCCATCAAACTGTAGTACGCCGCATCCGCATCTTCCGGGAGGGTGATGTCCGCATCCCAGAGCCCCTCTGAAGCCACCTCGTCTGCCGCCGCAAGCTCGGCCTTGACGTGGTCGTAGAAGAGGGCTTCCGCCTGTGGCCCGTCGTACCCTAGCGGCGGGTCCTCGCCGAGCTGGCCGTGGATGAGCCGGCGCAGGACGTCGTCGGAGGGTGGCCGGAGGTGCACGAAGCAGCCGCGGACGCCGCGTGCGTGCATGTCGCGCACAATCGTGATACTCTCCGCGTCGATGAGGCACGCCTTGCCGCGTGCGGCAATACTGCAGGGCCACGGCGTTGCTCAGTTCACATGCCCTGTGCTGTGCACTGCTGTGGTGGATGCCCACACTCCGCAAATTCAGCAGTGGTAAAGACAGCATAGCTGAACTTGGCGAAAGCTGAAGAGACTGCGCTGGTGCTACACAGCCATGCATGGCAACGTGTGACCACTGAAAGACACAACACGCAAATGCATGATACGACTGGGCAAATGAGTGCTCCAGAGACTGGCTGTGCGGACAGGTTCTGTAGCAGCGCCGCCTGCAGCAGCTGTGAAGAGGTTCCAAGCTAGCTCCTAGCCTTTTACAGGCACCCACCGCCACTGGACTTGGGTGCGTATGGCGCAGTGACACCACCCACTTCAGCAGTACATGGATTCACACTGCATCAAGCAGCAACACAACACCATGGATACATCCAGGTGCAAGCAATCCGGGCGCACTCGCAGATGTCCGCCTGGCTAGCGACGTAGGGGTGGCCGAGTGCCTCCATGCGGAACGCAACCAGCCCCTGCTCCTCCAGCTCCGCCAGGAACTCGGCATCCACGTGCCGCAGCGGACCCCCTGGGCCGTCCACCACCGCAGTCGTGTATACAGGCACCAGCTGGAACCCTGTCGGGTACAGCGACAGCATGCGCTGCATGAGCAGCCGCTTGCCGCTGCCGAACGGCCCGGCCACAACGAGGGGCGGGCTGCCGGGTTCGAGGTGGTGGCGTAGGTGGCCCGCGAGCACGTCACGGAGCGCTAGGGTCGCGAGTATCGGGTGGTCGTCCACGACGGTCGGCACGTGCGCGATACGGAGGTTGTCGGTGGCTTCCACGGCGGTCGCGGCGGCCGTGGCTGCGTCCTCCGGGGAAGTGGGGTGGGCCGCAGAAGCCCGCTCGCCACGCACCGCATCACTGGGCGTGATCTGCTCGCACTTGTACGTCAGGCGTGGCTGTCAGTGTTGGGAGCGTGTAGGAGGTGGTAAAAAAGCACCAGATGATGCGGGCACGGAAGTTCACAGTGCACAAGTTCCAATGACATTTTGCCTCTTTGCACCTGATAGTACTGGCAACACTGACAGTCGGGTCCAGTAAAAACATGCACATCTCACGGAGGCAGCCGCGCTCTGTGCAAAGTGGCGCCACCACTAGTCGTCAACTGGCACCGACACTCAACGTAAGCAACCATCTCATTGCCCATACGCGCGATCACCACGGTCAAGGCGGCGTGCGCATCAGCCACAGCGTGGAAACTGCAACGCACATGCACCAAGAACATCTCCCGCGGCACCCCCGCCTGAGCCCGCAGGACACCATCCACGTCACTTGTAGCCACCACAGCGATCTTGCCAGTCGCCGCGTACAGCGCGTCGGCGGCCGTCAGGGTGCACGCGTACACATCCGCACCCTCCTGGCGCCAGGACAGCACGGCGCCGGCGCCACGCGCCTGCTCCAGGTCCGCGGCCTTGCACCCGAAGAACCCGTGCACGCCCTCCACCTCGTCCTTGCCGGCCTTGCGGGTCGTCGACTCCGGCAGCGCCGCAAACGCCCCCGGCACGCAGTCCACCACCCTCTGCAGGAGCGCGGGGGCGATGGAGAGGGCCGGATGGCCCGCAAGGCACACCGCCCGGCACGCCCGCCATGGCTCCTTCGCATACGGGTCATCCTCTCCTGCAAGGAGGGGCCGCATCGCCATACACCGTCTGCACTGGCAGGAACCTTGGCAGCAGCCCGGTAACCAGCTACTGACGCTCCTACCGGCCCACATGCATGAACCTCAGGCATGCAAGCAGCCAGTCCTTATGCGCACAAGTGAGCAGCATAGCACATGGGCTGGTTCAGACCTCCCAGGTGAGCGACGCCGTACAGTCATCCGGCAGCGCGGCGTACCCACCCGGGGTAATGTTGGTGCGTACGGGGCGGCCGCGCCGGGCGACTGCAGTGTGGCTCATGCACAATCGCTGCCGTCTGCTGCCAATTGGCATATGGACACAAACACAACTCTACCAGGCTGCTACAGCAGGCGGCGTTGATCGAGGCGGATTCCAGCAGAGTACCCCACCAGTGCTGACATCCTTGAATAGGTCCGGCCGAAGGCTCCTTGCCCAGCTGAGGGCCCCCTCCACCGCCTCATTCAGCTTGCGGTTCTCCAGCGCAAAGTCATATATGCCCGCCCGTGCGATGTCTTGTGCCTGGATCCGGGCGGCTGCCACATACCGCGAGATCGAGAGGTCTGTTTCTGAGAGCCACGCGTTGACACGGGCCGCATACGCTTCCACCGTCGTCGGCCGGAGGAAGACACACAGGCAGTCAGTTCCCGCTGCGCGGAACTGCTGCATGATCTCTATCGCCTCCACATCCAGCAGCGGAATTTTGCCCGCCGCCATGATGTCCCGGACCTCCTCCATCCTGTAGCCTGCAACCGCGCTTGCGTTGCAGTGTGATGCTTTTTGCATGTCCTCCCAGGCACCCATGCACAATGGCAATTTTTGCAAGGGGGCTTGTGCCAGCCTGGCTGTGATCCAGCCTGGATAGAGTGTGAAACTGGCAAATGTTGCATTTAACTACACAGTCCACAGCAAGTATCACATGTTTACCCAACTCGACTAATCCTGGTCTACTGCACGGCAAGATTCGTTCACACGCACATGGCACTGGCTGCCAAGTGTGCACAAATTCACCAGTTTGAGCGCAGAGGGATAGTGTCATCATCACCTTAGCAAATTCTGTATAGTAAAATCAGTACAGCAGTTTTGATGAGTGATTCTGTTTATGGTTCCTGATTTTGAATACTAACCAGCTCAGTATGGGTGTCAAGACTGTCAACATGGCAGTCCGGCCCTTCACATCAATGGCGATGCAGCGAGGAGGACACACCGACTCTGCAGCGGACACGGTCATGCCTGAACAGCAGAGTGTGCGACGCGACAAACTCTCCCCGGCTGACCATCTCATCATACTCCTCCCTGGACACCCTATGCGGCTCCGGTGGCGTCTGCCGCGGCAGCGCCGCCAGCGTTCTCTTCACTGCTGCAGCGGCCATTGCCGCCGCTGACGCCCCCGCTCCGGGCCCCTCCCCGGCGACGTCGCGTTCGGTACCGTCACGGGACCCAGCGGTGGCACTGCCGTCGTCGCTGTCAGGCCGTGGCATGAGGTCTAAGCGGGGTTCGAACACGGTATGCTTTGGTAGATTCTGATCGATCACGTCTGCCTCAGCCTCTGGCGCGAGCGGCGGCACTGGCGCCTGCACGTCCTCGCGAAACGCCGCCGGAAGGATCAGCCCGGTGCCTGGCACCAGTGGCTGCACACTCTGCCCCGGCGCAGTGGTAGGGCTGCGGCATGACTTGCCCCGAAGCAGCTGCCTGCATACAGTGTGGCAGGTTCGCCGGGGTACGTGTGTGCCCGCCTGCAAGGATGCAAATTCTACGGCGACACGCGGTTTCGGGTTGTCGGTTTTGAATCCCCTAAAACAAGCCCATGAAAGCAGTCCCAACAAAAGATAACTCCTGCATCAAACCCAGGTTGTTCAACACTGACGACAAGCACTGGGGTGAAACTGGATATTGATCATTGTAACGGATTGCCGGTATAGTCGGCCTACTCCAGCCAAGGTCCAGGGCTCGTCAGACCGAGAGGCAGCTTCATCATGATAGTCTGAACTATAGCATACATGGCCCTGAAGTATTGCACCCATGGCATGCACCATCTGTCGACATCTACCGACACTCCAAGCCATCCACCACCAGCAAATCCCACCACAATTGAGCAGTGGGTGTAGGCCGGCGTCAAGCACCGTACCGGCTGTCGCCGGGGTCTCCCAGAGGCTCCGCCGGCTCGTCAGTGAACACTGACGGGAAGGCAAACACGTCCGGAAACTCATCTGCGAGTGTCTGCAGCAGTGTCGCCTTGTCGCCTGCCGCTGGACCAGCGAGGAGGATAGGTTTCAGGAAGGGCCGCTCCACGGCGTTGCTGATCACGAGGTCGGCGTACTCCAGGATATACTGCGGGATGCCGTGCAGGCGGTTTCGCACGATCGGCGACAGCGCCGCTGCAGCCTCCTTCAGCGCCATGAACACCCCCCGCTCGTCGTCGCCGTTCTCCACCACACAGTCCACACCAGCCGCCGCCGCGTCTGCGTCGACCATGTCAGTCTGCACAACCGTGCTGAGTGACCGGACGATACAACTGGCAGTCGTACCATAGATGGTGCCCATTCGACTGCACGTCGCTGTGCTGGATGACGAGCTGGATCTCCATGGCCGGGGCCCTAACATTTCAAACCCATCAAACGGGGTTTGCTCCATCAAAACGACGCCATTGCACAGCTCTAGCATCAAGCCTGTAGCACGCTTGCTGCTTCATCCGCCACAGACATCAGGGAGACACCAGTGCCGCAGTGCATGCGTACACCTGCCGTTTGGTACCTGTTGCAACCATTGCAGGCCAACTCCGCCAGGTACAGCTCTGACGAGCCAGTGTAGAGGCTGCAAATGCTGCGGCAAGGCCGCATGGCACGTTGAGCAACACACAGCGGTAGTGTGAGATGAGTAAACCATGTACCAGCAACCACTTTTACGGGTGGTGGCATCTTGATGATGCAGGAAACCATCTATACCAGACGGCACCGGCATTGCCACAAGGACGTGCATGGCATGGCCAGTTTGGGGGGGACACACTTGAGCCCGGGCCCATTCCATGCGCTTGGCAACTGTGGACGGCGCCTCTTTTAACCGTGCCCTCAGCCGCCGTTCTATTGATGCAAGGGATGAAGGTACGACATACGCAAATGCCGCTTCAATGCGGTCGTCCTTGAACAGCGTGCTTGCTCCCGCTCTATCAAGTGCAACCAGGCACACCTTGCCGCCAGATGCGACAGAGCGAACCGCTGCGTATGAGATACCATACAGCGCCATGCCACCATGCACAGTCTCAATCTCAGACATCTCAAGAAGCTCGTTACCCTGCTGCATCTTCCTGTATCCATGGCCACACTGTTTCTGTCCGGCTGTAGCACAACTCTCTGTACGCCCAGAACTGCCACAGGAATCTAGCGATTTCGGAAACATGAAACAGACCCATCGCCAAGTTCCGGTCAAAGCAGACAAATGATGCCAACCTCTGTGCAGAGAACTTCACCGCACTGAGTCACTGCAGTGAGGACCAGGTAAACACTCATCACCCTGAAAACTTGCAAATATAACACTCGTATACACAGCCCTAGCTATGCAGGCATCCGCATGCGTGTCACAGATTCGTCACGGAAACTAGTATTGTGCTTTCCTTCAGTATTTGCAGTTCGACAGTTCTGTGCCCGGATTGGCTGCGCCAGCTGTGCTAGAACTGGAAATGAGAGGGACGATCGCAGGAATTCTTGGCCACACATGGCCTCCAAGACTATCAATTAGCCAGTCAAGGGTCACAGCTGGCACAGTCGCGGATTCAATTTCATTCATGCAGGGATACATGAAAAACCCTGAGTGCTCAGACAGCTCTGTGGTTGCGAGGGCAGCATGTGCACTTTTCATTGCATGTGAATCAGATCACACCGCATCTCGGGTGCATCTGTGAAGCAGTAGTCAGTGCCATCGACTTCGTGCTCCTGCGGTCGCCGTGTTGTGTGCGTCACGGCACGTGCAAAAAGATTTGGGTGAGATGCGACGAGGCCGGCCATGACCGCCCGTTTGGCAGCACCTGCGGGGCCAGAGAACACAAGCACCCGTGGGGGCGGCCGCTGCGGTTTGCGTCGTTTGCGCAAGTGTGCACAAGTGATTCTCCGCCTACCAGACGCATGTGCATGATCGCGCACAGCTGCCTCGAGCGTGTCAAAGAGTTCTCCATTGGTTGGATTGATTCCGTTGAGTGGCGATACCAGGTCTTCCATTGGCCAGGATGTCAGCATGGTGAACACCGGTACCTGAAGTGCAGTGCGTAGTGGTCGATGCCGAGCCGGAAAGAGAGTCAGCGGTGGTTACAACTACTGCTTTCAATGCGAAGCATGTTGGTGGACACTTGAGAGTTGCGAAAACAATTGTTGGCCTTCAATGCCATCTACAACTAGGACTTGATTATGTGGCCCACAGTTGGCGTTGGGAGCGGCCATCATGTTAGACTTGCAAGGCTCGGGTAGGAGACGACATGGCTCAATTGAATTTGCAGCAATTACAATGGTAAACAGTTGCATGCATTCTGGCAGAGTGCCGTGTACAAGAGCATTACAGAGCTTCTGTGCGGCAGATGTTGAGCGGGCTGGGTCCACACCGGCACACGTATACGAAACCGACACAAGACTTGTTGTGAAGTAGATCAGGAGCTAGCAGATGTTTACTGAGGGAGGAAAAGGGGCGGTCCGGACGGGATTTTGAACTCTGTGCATACTCAGTTGCAATGCGTGGCACGAGGGCACGAATTGAAAAGGGAAAAGAATGAGCATTTACCTGGTGTGAGGCCATGCACTCGACAAGCTGGTACGCAGCCATAACCTTCAGAAGTGCCTTGCAGAGGATCATGGGCCAGATTTGGAGTGGCCGAGAGGCTATGAACAAAGGTCTTCCAAACAGGTCCAGAGGGATGCGGTCATCAACAGTGACACTCCGCCAAGTGTCAAGAATGAAGAGCTTTACAACATAACTCCCTGACGCAGAAATGGTGGGCACTCCATTTGCTTGTGGATGGATGAGTTCAAACAAATACTGTCCCCTCGACAGCTGGGCCTGGACCTGCTGCACAAGCAAGAACTGCCCCAGCATCCATTCAAAGTTTGGGTGGCCAAAGTAAAGAGCTCCTTTAAAAACTCTCCCGGAAGCTCCACCCATTACTGGTTTACCATTGACAGGAATCGAATCTAGCTCAAGCATGGTGCAGGAGCTGGCCCCGTCCATCTCAGATGGGCGACGCCACTGATCCAGCCAGTGACGAGTGTGATCCGGGAATACCTGGCCATCTTCATCTGCATAAGGACCTGCGAGACCGAGTAACTCCTGCTCAAGTGCTGCTTTGGCATTGGCGACCATGTATTTACGTCAGCAACTCAGTTAGACATTGCACAAGCAGCTGCACCTGACGACTTGTCAGCAGCCGGGACCGCGTCGTTCCATCGTGGAAAAATGCTGTCAACCAACGAACCAGCATCATCCGCCTCTGCCTTCCCTTTTGACTTCGGCGCCATTGCCGTTCTCTACAATTAGCGAATGACTATCTTTGCGCCTCCTCTTCGACAGAGGTTCGCCATGTACAGCAAAGCGGAATTGCAGTCTCAACTCGACGTGTTGAACACTGCAGCCATGACTTATACGTGAACGATAAACTGGGGAAACTGGAAATATTGTTTCGATTTGTGCATTCATTTCGTCATCACCCAGCTGACTGGCATCAGCTGTGTGTCAGCTTGCGTCGTCCTGACTCACCCGCCAGTGGTAAGCTTCCTGTGGCGAAGGTGCGACAACAAAAACCTGCCTCCAAAGCGCGTTCTTTGCCCGAAGAATGCATTCCTGTCAGCACATGCCATTCCATTTTGCATTTATTAGTCTCTAGTACACGTTCGCCGTTTCTCAACTGCGTGCAACAGCGGTCTCCCTTGAGGAGCTGGTTCGATGGTCATGTATCAGCAAAACATTGCTGTGCTGGCTTACATTGGACGTCAAGACGAAATTGTTCAGATGCACCACTAAAAAGTAATAGAGCCCAAACATTATGTCGTTCAACTTGTTGACGATCTGGATATGCCGTGTTAATGCCATATGAACGTGCACCTTCACCTGCTGCGTTAATGTTTCAGTGGAGACTAACTATAGTCGACTGGCACCTGCACCACATTGTGAATAAACGGAAGAAAAGATCTGAATTGGCAAAAACGGAGTCTTGTTCTTGTGCACATCAACCCGAACGCATGGGAGGTTGAAGCATTGTCACCATATGACTCCCTGGAAAAAGTAACAAGACCGCAGCATACAACCAAATTCGACCCGCAGTAGCCACCAGATGTATTGCATAGCTTGTGTAACGATCTTCTTGTATGTTGTGTGATGTCCGTGTTTGTTCACATGAAGCGACCGTGGGACCAAGTGGACGTAAAGCCCCGGCGGGAGCTAAGGCAGAGGCTGCAATGTGAGGCTGAGATCTTCATATGTTGCAAAGACCATTTACCAGGCCTGTAGGTACCAGGAATGCGGCAGATTTTACTGGTTGGTTGTGTGCCGGTGAGAGCCCCACACTGCCAAGAGGCGAGTGCCTGCAATATTTTGCTTGTTTCGTACTGGCTGCCAGCAGTGCTTGAGTTGCTACTTGCTCAAAAACAAGAATGCCCATGTTAAGGTAAGGGGATTCATGTCAAATTACCACGACAGTGAAACACTGGGGATAGGTCTCACACCATGCTTCAGCTGCACATGACCCAACAAGCTAAAACAAAACGCATGCGGAAAACCTACACACAAATTAGAACTACATAAACATTGCGAGCGAGTGATAAAACCGCAGTAGAGGACCAAGGCCCTAGGATCTGATCTGCAAGGAAGATTACCCTGTTGTGCGCCAGAGACGACATGAGAATTGGGTTTGTGATTGTCACTGATCCCTACAGGATGGCATGTGGCAGTTAGCACACACTGCACCAATTTGAAGAACTCTTAGAACACCATCAAGCAACTAAGTTCGCAAGATGAGCTTCAGCGACACTCCTAAGACACAAGAACTCAGCGGGGCGATGAGAGTGCTATGCCAATATTTCCACTGTGCATCGCATTCCACTGTGAACAAGCACATGGCGCACGCTTGAGTGCATGCCATGCTCTGATGTGCTCCGACGAGATCACACGACGTCGAACTATCACTTCGCGAGTATAACGCTGGACTTGAGACATTTTGGATACCTCTAGATGTGGGGTGTGCCTGATGTCACACTCTGCACATGCAAAAAAGAGCGTACCAAGTTGCATCGAGCAGGTTTTCAACTCAAGAACATGCTGACCTGTCTACAAGGCTCTCAGTAATCTTGCTGACAAGCGGTTCACTCGCAAGTCTACGTACGGAGGTTGTGTTTGCGTTTCAAGGCGACAGCCTGCGCAGGAGTTGACAATGATCTTGACCCTTTCTGAAGGTTGTGGTACTGTTATGCAATCTGCCCTGTCGTTGCCATCCATAGTGCATGGCTAGCCAGCCTTAATGCAAGAGCGTGCACGACGATCGATCCATCACCTCACCAGCGGCGACGTGAGTCGCAGGCGGGAGAAATGTCCTCCACAGATGAGAAAAGATCCAGCTGCCAAGTACGTGTTCGGCCCCGTGACATGTGCGTCAAGCTCGCGAAGGTGCTCAGCTCCACTACTGTACACTGGCAGATATGAGCTACCTGAGCTGCGGCAGACGCCCGGCTGTTGATAAGCTTACACAGAGCTGACGCTGCTGGGTGGGACAGAGGAACAGGATGCGATCAATGGACCTGCAGCACGGATTTTAAACAGCAGCATGTAAGCGATATCTGCAAGGTATGGGTTCACATCGATACTCATGAAGGCGGCGCCACATACTCGTCAGCATACCCAGCGCAAGACCGTTCCTTGCAACTGGATTTTAGTACGGCGCTCGCCGCGTGTACTAATGTTTCCATTTCCTCACCCATCATGTCCCGATTTCTCGTTTGCACGAATTCAATTTAGTGGCCACCAGGCCAGCTGGACTCAACTGGCACAGGAAAAGACACTAACTAGACGACAGTTTCATGGCTTAATTACTCCAGGGGGGATTCCATGTGTGCAATTGCGTGGAATCTGTCCTTGGGACCCTCGCGTGTGACTCGCGCTGTCACCAAACCTTGCAGCACGAATGGGACAATACGCGGGGTTGTGCATTTTTTCTTAACACAACATAAAAAAATATAACAAGAATGGAATTTGGGGTAGACGAGAGCGTTGATGTCGCGGCGAAACCAAAGCCGAAGTTCAAGTTCTTAAAGAAGGGAGAAGGTACACACAAACGTGTCTTCGCACCGAAACTGAAGCAGCAGCAGAAATTTGAAGATTCATTTTCTGCGAGAGTTGATATATCAGAGGCTATCGATGAGTACGACAGCCACCAGTCTGAGAACAACCAAGTTGAGAAGCAAGACAAAGCTCGCGCCAACAAGAACGGACACAAGAATTCAGCACGGCTGCCGGAGCCCAAAGAAACCTCACCATATGGTCCCCAAGAAGTTTCTGGGACATCATTGCTACGCCGTGGCGCAGGCGGCCGAGACGCATGCAAGGACGAGTCAACCAAGTGGTCAGCCGGTGTCGCCAATGCTTTTCATGCGGTACGCATTGAATAGAGATCGATCACGCGCTCGAGGTGTTGTTGAGTATACTCCTGAGCGCAAATGTGCAACCTCGCATGTGCAGGACGCCGAAGTGCAAGAATTCGCAAGATTAGAGCGTCAGATCAGGATGGAAGTCGGCGACTGCACGCCGTCGCCACAGGTATGTGCACTGCATGGTTTACCTGGCCTAGGTCTCAGAACAAGTGCTTCTGATGCTGTATTTGCAAGTCTCGCTGGTCGTTTTTCAGGCTGCACCACATGTACAAGCAGAAGGGAGACAAGGCCAGTTTGCCCACGAAGTACAGACCAAGCCCCGTGCTGTCCGGTTCGCAGAATCGAATTCAGGAAAGGAAGCAAGCCCACGAGGTGGAAAGGTACTATATCTGAACCAAACTGGCCAGCATGGTATCAGTTTATATACTACTGTAGCGATTCTCCTGTCAGGTAGTGCTGTGGCTCAATCCAGGCTTGTGAATCTTCAGGTGATGTCCGAGCCATCTTTTTCATCTCGCTACAGTGAACCTATCGCTGCGCCTTCTAGCTCTGAGCTCACATTCCAGCCACATCAAGGTAGCCCAACACCAGAAGGCCCAGTACATGCCTCGAGCACAATGTGGGACCACGATTTCTCAGCAGCTCATTCATATGCTGCAGTGCATGCGGCAAAGGCATCTGCACCATGGCATCACGGCTCCCAATCGCCTGTGCATCCGCAACACAGAGACCACCACCCCCAATGCAATCCAGCTTCCATGCCACAAAGCGTCCAATCACACCCCCAGGCAGTGCCTCAGCATGGCCAAAACCACATCACCAGTGCCCCAGTGGCACAAGCACAGCCCTTCTCTGGTGAGCGCCTGTGGAGCATGCAAACTTCTGCCGCAGTTGCTGCTAACGCAGCCGTTGCTGCCGCCGCCGAGGCTGCAGCAGCTGCTGTCTTTCCAGCAGCTAGCGTGCATGCTTGGCATGGTCAGGGCACATCACCGCCGAATGATGCCGGCCTTCCGGGGCACTGGGGATCACCCATGGTGGAGGCGAAGGAGAAGGAGCTGAAAGATGAAACAGACAAAATGCGGTTGGAGCGGGAGCACGTAGCTGCTATTCGAGCGAACTTGCAGCAAGCACAGCAGGCACTAGACCAAGAGCGTCTGGCGTTTGAAGCACACAAGGTATGTCATGCTGGTCTACGTTGATGTGGAAATTGTTTGCTCGCCAGGCCTGTGTATTACTTACTGGCCCAGCCCATTGCCAGTGATACTACACACAACACACAAATGGAGTCCTGTCCAGACGCCAACACATCCACGCTAAAACGATCATGCTGACAAAGTTGGGAAAGATTGTGATCGCGTGTCTATGTGTCTGCAGCAGCTGGCGCAGGTCTGGCACAATTCTAGAACGTGCATAGATTTATACACACGCAGATACATCTATACGTACACACACATCTGCTTCTTGCAAATACAGCAACGCGCCCATGTACATCCATGCGCACCCATGTGCCTTGTGCTGTGTGTCCCGAGTGTCCCGAGTGCCCCGCTGTGCCCCGCTGTGCCCCTGAAGTATGTGGGTTACGATTATGCGGGTGGTCCGCACTCCCGCAAGTCCTGAATCCTTTGCGTGGAACCTCACCGTGATGTCACCCTGGTGGCAGTGGCAGTCCCGCCATCGGTGCTTGCTCTACACCTGTTCGCGTCTATCCATAAGAGTTCCGTGGCCAATGCCGTTTTGCTTTCCCGGCATCAAACGCTTGGGCAGCCATGATACGTAGATTCCTATGATCTGTTTGGCAGCCCATGGAGAAATCTGTATTGCGGTTGAAGACGCCAAGTGTCATCTGGCTGCGTCATTCCTGTTATGATCGAATCGATCAACTGTTCCTGCCCTCCTTGCCCCAAGGATTCCAACTGGTCGGTCACAACTGCATTCTGTTGTCACATTCACCGATTAGCGTTTGTGGTAACCATCGGCACATGGGCACCGGCATTTGTGTCACATTTACATTTACATTTTACTTAACCAGAGCTGGGAGCAAACCCACAGCACAACACACTGCACCGAGTGACACCATAACCCTACAGGGCTTGCCACAGCTGCCACGCTGAGGTAATTGTGAAAGGAGACATGAGAGTTCTGGCTGCAGGCGAATGTTAAGGCAGCCATGGACACCGAGGCGTCCCGGACGCAAGAGAAGCTGCGGAAAGAGCGTACTGCGCTGGATCGACAGAAAAGCGCACTCACAAAGCTGCCTACGCGGAAGGAGCGAGCGGAGGTGGAGGCGGCGGAGGCCGTAGTTGAGGGCCTCCGCAAAGACGGCAAGGCAAAGGACGCCCGCCACAAGCTCACTGTGGAGCGGATGCGGCGGCAGATCGTCACACTACAGGTGCGTCGGTCGGCACTGCGAGCGCGCCTGAAACACCGCAGCGGTCTCTATGGAGTAGCCGCGTATGCCAAGCTTCTGCCAGCCCTCAGAGTCAGTGCTGTAGCCACTGGCGGCTGCATGTGGTACCCTGACGGGGCATGGTATTTGGCCATGTCTGGTGTTTGCGTCGTTCAGTTTATGTGCTTAGGCCACTGCTTGCACACTCTTGATCCTGAGCGACCCACGGCACGTGCATATGAGAGCCTGGATGGTCTATGTGGGTGTTTAGGCCGTCTACACCACGACCGGTGCTCACGCAGAGCCAGTCTGGTGCAGGAGAGCAATCAGCAGCTGACAATAAATATCAACGACGCCAGCAAAGAACTGGAGACACTCAGGGCGGAGGTAGCCAAGAAAGCCAAGAAGCGAGCGAAGAACCAGCGGGCCGTGGCTACACAGTGCGAACTTTCCTACCTGGAGGATGCGGCTCCACCACAAGCTCAAGTCCACCAGGCCCGTTCATTTACTCATGACCACTCCAGGATTCCCAGTGCCGACATCAGGGCCTTTGGCGGGCATGCTGCACCTGCGGCGGCGGCGGAGCATGGCTGGGGAGCTATGTCTGCCTCATCGCACGGAGGGAAGGTCGTCCCAGCTGTGACCAGACACAGTGCTCCTCAAGTACGCCACAGGTCCCTACTGGCGATCAGGCCATTGCGTCTGTATGTGTTTTGATGGCTGGTCGGTCCTGCATGTATGCTGCCTGCTTGCATCCTGTCAAACACGAGTTCTCGGGTGCCTGTTGCCCCTGGCTTCAAACACCACCTCGACTCACGAGCTCATTATGCCAGTGTACCATTCCTGCCTGATAGTTGCGTCTGTGGCGATGCCTGGCTGGGGGCAGGGCCTGTCGTGGTACAGTGGTATCCTGGTGCATCGTGCAATTTACCAGTATCGTGACATTGCTCCTGGAGCCTTCTTTGCTCGCCAGGCCTGGTCGGGCTGTCATGTATCAACTAAGTGTACGCCGCTATGCTTTTTAGACCTAAAGGTTTGTGCATTGCAGGCATCTGCTGCAGACTCTGTGGCGGGCGACGTGGCGGTCGGCATCCCGGTCTACCCCCCCCTTGGTGTGCCGGGGGCTGCTGCCGCCGCTCAGATGCACTCCCTCGCAGACACGGCTCCACCAGCTCTCGCCGGGGGCTCCGCTGCGGGGGTGCAGCACCACAGCCACATGTATCTCCCGTATGATGGCCTCGGGGCGTCCTGGCCAGGCCCTGGCGGTGCTGCCGGCGCGAGCGCGCAGGGCGGTGCACAAAGCGGTGGCGACCTCGCAGCCCCGCAGGGCCGCAGTTGCAGCCCGCCCGTAGACCACGCGGCGGCGGAGGGCCACGCGGGTGGCATGGTGGAGGACGTGACGCTTTGGCAGGCAAAGCGGGGGCTGACGCCAGTGCGGACATCGCCGCCCGCTCATGCAGATGCCGTGCAGGAGCGGCTGCAGGTGGCTGAGATTGCCACTGTGGGCGGGGCAGGACCGGGCAGCAGTTGGGGTCCGGGGGCGCACCATGCGCATTGTGGCCGCTCCGCGGGCAGGGCAGGTGGGGGGGCGACGCCGGCGTCTCAACGGCACGTTTCGTGGTCGGGGGCTCCGGCGAGGCGTGGTGCTGACGATTTGGAAAGTATGCATGGCCGGCATGCGCCGGCGCTATCGTGGTCGGGCGACGCCGGGCCCGCTCGGGACCGGAAATCGGGACGTGCTGAATCAGACCTGGGCGACGCGATGATGGCGACGCAGCAGCTATACCGCACGAATGAGTCTGACGCATCGGGGCGAGGGGGGCCGGCGCAGCAGCTATACCGCACGAACGAGTCTGACGCATCGGGGCGAGGGGGGCCGGCGCAGCAGCTATACCGCACGAACGAGTCTGACGCATCGGGGCGAGGGGGGCCGACACAGCTGCTGTACCGCACGAATGAGTCTGATGCGTCGGGGCGAGGGGGGCCGACACAGCTGCTGTACCGCACGAATGAGTCTGATGCATCGGGGCGAGGGGTGCCGATAGAGGGGCATAGTGCCAAGTGGAGCGGTCGCGGCGTTCCCCCCGGACTCAGCGCGATGAACTCTATGGGTACTGTCAGTGCGGATGAGAACGATGGAGCTGGCTTCAATGCTGGTAAGCTTGCTGAGGTCGCAGCGATTCAGGTGCCGCTCTCACGTCGCTGTCAGTCTGGTGTGTTGGGTGCCCCCTGCAATTGGTGCTGCCTGCAGCGATAGAAGGACATGGTGTGAGATCCATGAGATCCATGACACAGCTTGTCAGCAGGGCTCACCCCTCCTCGCGGTGCTCTATCAGATCGCATCCTCCAGTCAGTGTGGTTGCTACAACATCTTCATGCCTGTGAGAGCGTGTGCTGTCCCCATTCCTGGCGTGCGGGATGTTGAGCTTGGCAATTGCACGTTCATGCATCAAATGTGGTTGGGTTTTCAGGCAGAGTTGGGGGCAATACGGGGATATCAAAATGATTCCAGCTTGCGGCAGAGCACTAAAACGTCCCCTGGAGCATGCATGACCACGGTGCGCGCTGTTACTGCATGTGCAGCTGCGGCAGCCATGGGCCGGACCGCATCTGCATCTGCATGCTTTCCCATGCACCAACACTGTGTATGTCCATCTGCTCTGCTCTTGTCTACACAGCACCCTCGGGGGCAGAAACGGTGAATGGCACTGTGGCAATGCATGCATGACAGTGTGCCAATCCTGCGCCGCGATGGCGACGGTTTGGTGACGGTGTGTGCGACGCCTTGCAGGGGCTCAGTGTGTCCGGGAGGACGAGCACGTCCCCAACGGGTGTCGGGAACCGCAGCAGCATGTCACCGCTGCTGCCAAGCAGCGTGGGTGGCGCCGCGTACGGCACATTGGCCGCTCCGCCGTTGGGGGGCTTGCCTGCCGGTGCCGGCGGGAGGCCGTCGACGCCAATGGTGGACGCGGAGGGCTGCACGCGCACAGTGGAGCACCCGGACGGCCGTGTGGAGAAGTGGTTCGTGGACGGCCGCCGGACCGTGCGGTTCGGCAACGGCACCGCGAAGCACACGCTGCGGGACGGCACGGCTGTGGTCGCTTTTGGTAACGGTGACGTGAAGCGCACGAGCCCAGACAGCACGGTGCACTACTACTATAAGGAGGTTGACACGTGGCACACAACGCTACCGTCCTCCAGCGAGGTAGGGCCCTGGACCATGGAGCTCCCAACATTACGTGGAGGCACTCTGTGGCCGGCATTCGGTTGTCAGGCAGTCATGAGTTTGCACTGTGACACTGCGCTGTGACGCTGGGCACCGAATGGCACTGCATGCTACTGTCATGAACTTCAAGTGCAGTGTTATTGGTATGCTCTGGACGCGCTCAGTCAATGCAAGCACCCCTTCCACATGGGCTGGATTGTGCTCGACGCGTTCATCCATGTGTATGCTTTTCAGGTTTTCTATTTCCCGAACGGCCAGACAGAAGCTCACCATCAGGATGGCAGCAAGGAGATTCTCTTTCCAGACGGCATGTTGCGGAAAGTCCTTGCCAGTGGCGAGGAGGTCCCGCACGACGCTGCCTCCCTCTCAGAGGCGGTTTTGACGCCAAAGCCACAGCCAGTTGTATTTTGAGGTATACAGTCGGTCTCAGACGGGACTCGACACAAATGCCAATCACAGGCCGTAGGGCATAGCAGGTGGTACATCAGCACACGCTGCTACGATCCAGTCAATACGTCGTGCTGACTTTTTGTCCTAGCAGGCAACGAATAAACAATACGCTCATCGGCGTCTTTGCCAGCTGTCTGTACAGTGCCATACCTGGCATACAATATTCAATGTATCAAATTGACTGGACAGCAGCACATTCATCGTGTAGGGAGGCTGTTAATGGAACTGTCGTGCATGTTTTCAGCTTGCTTTCGCTTAAGACAAGCTTTCCCTCACCTATCACTGGACCTGGTAACACACGGGTAAGAGTACCTTCAATCATTGTGTACTGAACAGAACCTGTTGTCTGACCTGCCACCGGAACGCCAAACAAGGATGTCAGTGGCACCATTGGGTGCTCCAGGAGCATGCTACCTAGCCTCTGAGAGACCTCCCAGAGCCTTGGAATGGCTTGAACTTATCTTCATCCTCCTCTGGCTTTGATTCTGCTTTTGGCTGTGAAGATCCATTGCTACCATTTCCTGTAACCTTTGCAGCTCGCCTGGCAGCAAGCCGATTGCCTGGCATTGCAGGCGCTGCCTCAGCGCCTGAGCTTGGCCCTCCAAACACAACAGTGCCTGACTTCAAGCCCCCCGTGCTTTGCCGAGCTGCTCCTGAAGCTGTGGCAGGAGCAGCAGACGAAGCTGCAGACTCAGTAATTGTGCTGGATGTTGGCGCCTTGCCATCGATCCTGTTGCCCTGACCTACATGAACAAATGCAACGTCGCATCAAAGCAGTCGGACAAGCAGTCCACCTTGCCCGTATAACACACACGTGCAATGGCCAGTCCAGATGATGGCTGTCATTGAGCCCCTCACGTGACCCTGGAAATGAACTCGGGGGGGTTGGATGGATAGCTGTGGATCATGTCAGGAAGACTAGTACAGGCTCATCAACGAGGCTAGATGAACAGCAGGAAAACCCGGCATTGAGGACACCCTTGACCCAACGGCAGCCTTGAAACGAACCTGGCCCGCTACGTCTTGATGTTCAATGATACGCTAAAAAAATCCCAGAGCCTGAACATCATGCATGGTACAGATACCCACTACTAGCATTCCCATGACCGGCGAAGGAGTGGCAAGAGCAGATGGAGGAGGAGCACCTGAGAATGCTGCAAAATGAGGTGGCTCAGGCTCTGCAGCCTCGGTGCCAGGAGCGGCAGTGGCAGCGCCTGCGGATGCCGCAGGGGTGGCAGCAGGTTGTGCTGCTGCCGCCGCCGCAGCTTGAGCTCTGTAGTCTGGCTCTTTGTAGTCTTTCGGGGGTGCAAAATCAACTGATATGTCCGTTTCCACAACAGATACAGCCCGGTCTGGCTTGACTTCCATGACGTCTATGTGGTAATTCTTGCCGTTGTACGAGATGGCAATGGTGTCTCCCTGCAGGCTTCAGCAACGCTGACATACATGGTTGTTCTGTGTGAGGAGGTCCTTGGCTACTTGCCTCAGGCAAGCCAATCCATATGCCTTTCACAACCAATGATGTTTGCATTCTCAAATTTTGTTTCATGCCACGTAGACTGTGCTAGACCTTCGGTTCAGCTTGTCGGGGTGTCGACTGTTCCACTGACCACGGCCTCAGGTGTGCACAGGAACACCTGTCTAGTTGGGAAGCGTACATGGCCCCAGCTGAATATGCATACACTCGCAAATAGGTGCATTACATGCCAGCGTGCTTGTTTATGGGTAAATTCATAGTGGACTCGCATCTGCTACAGCTGCACAGGCGGCCATTGCACACGAGGCAGATGTGCTGCAGGTCTGTATCATCCGGGCTGACTTTATGAAGCAACCGCCTTCATCCCGAGTCAGGCAACTGATCTAGATGAAGGAATTGGGGGTCCAAAAGGCGCAGCAATACAACAAATCCACCCGGCATGCAGCTGTTCACCTACGGGCCAGGGACGTCCACAGGGGCCTCAATTAAGCAATAGACATGTTACACTTGATGTGATTTAGACCAGTCTTCTTGGGACATTGCCGTTGCAGGGAAGTGGGCATGAACAGTCAACACACCTGTGTCAGACAAGTGAAGCTGCGCAATGACGTTTCGAGGACGGCTTTTGGGTCAGAAATGTCCAAAAAGTCAGATGTGTGCGGCTGAATTTTGATGAAAGATCCTTTGGGAAGTGAGACGTTCTTGAGGTTGACTAATTCACCAACAGAAAGGAGCATATTGTCCATCATCTGCACACGTACTTTGTTTTTAACCAGGCATGATCATCAACATCCTCCCACCAGTATCTCACTTGTAAGCCCTTGTCAGCTGATACAACTCGTACCCATTGCGGCATGTAGCACATCCCTTCCTGGGCAATGAATTCGAGCACTCCACAGTGGGACATCCGCTGGCCCCGCTTATTCTCCACTTTAAAAAGCATGGGATACTCCACGTGCATCGAAGCTACACACGTCGCTTTTCATGTTGATGCAATCGTGCTGTTGGCGCAGTCGCGAAGGCCATCTCGGCCCAGCATGAAATACACAAGGTGGACCTCTAATATGGATTCTTCAGTCTTGTTTGATCAGACAGGTATTCACATACCTAGTTTATTCAATGAGGATGGAGGAAGGATCACTTTGTCGCCACCCTCAGCGCTCTCCTTCTCAATGAACGCAACGGGGTAAGCGCGAAAGTTCTGGTCGAAGAAACCGCCCCCCAGGGCTCCAAACATACCCGCGAACATGTTTACTGGAGCAGTCAAGATTCCCGAAGTGAATATTGCGTCTTTCAGGCACAGATTCGGCGTCGTTTCTACTTGAGATCAAGGTAATCCCAATTGCTAATTCGATACGTACTCCTCGCCTACGCTGTATCACAAAATTTGATTGCTGTTCACTTGCATGTTAAAGCGTCTTGACCAAATGCGATCACTCCCACTAGCTTCTGCCCGGGTATCGTGCAGTCATACATGTGGCTACAGGACCTTGTCTCCCGTTCCAGGCAGCAACCGTGCCATTGCGGAGGTTGAGGACACAACGAGACCTGTGGCTTACGCATACCTTGGCCACAACTGCACCCAAAGGTAAGCACAGCAGCACTGGATGGTTTGGATAGTCGTGCAATGCGGCGGGAACGAATAAGCTTCCCAAAGAACTTGGCTGAAATGCGCACTTGAGGCAGTGCCAACGACACGGGCATACTTTCGAGAGGTACTCGCAGCGCAGCTTGACGCGGTATCACACCCATCGAGTTCCTTGCCACCAATATGTATCGAACAGGCACATCTGGCATTCCGGATCGTTTTGATCCGCCAGCTCCGGGCAACGGTGTTGCCTATCCCATTGCACTAGTATGTATCCAGGCTCAACAACAAGATTAATCCCGTAGACATGGTTTTGTGGCAGATATCGGCCTTAATCTGCAACCCCGTGTCGGGTCAAGCAGAAGCCTGACAGCTGGCAGTGACAATTAGCCTGCCCTACATCAGTTGCCACGCCAAGACACAGAAGACCTTGGGCAAAGCCCGGCCATGCAAGGGCAAAGTTTGGTTACCATTCTGACTATTTCTCTAAGCATTCCATGGGCATGTTATCTGACAGACCAACACGTGGATACGGTCGATTAATACACTCGAATCACTGGAAAAGCACGCCAATGAATGGCGGAATCGATCATGCGCAAAGCTACTCACTACAGCTGCGATTTCACAGTGTTGGTATTGTTGCCCCACAACCAGACGCAGGCATAGGTCCGTCAGGTCGGACGTATCCTGATGATGCACCACACAGCCCACAAAACAGTGGCTTGTCTTGCAAGAGCCGCTACCTGGCCTTCAACCACGTAGCTGCCAGCTTCAAACATGTTCATCTGTGACTGCTTGGTACTGAGGAGGGGAGGGATTAGATGTACGCTTTGCTGCCTTGTGGGCATGTGACCATGTGGCCACACCTTCCAGCAAACAGACTGTGAAAATCTAGCACAGCAAGCCCAGCCGCAGCAGCCAACCACCTGAGCAAGGTAAGATGCAGTTCAGATTCGGCTTGTTTCTGTATGGCACGTGCCAAGAACCCCTTTCAGCATGGCATCGGTCACCAAAGTGTGCACGGGTCCTCTCCTGGGCCAGCGATGCCCTGCTCATGACCGCTGCACAGCAAGAGCAGCTACGCATCTACACATACACTGTGTGCCTTGAAGGATGCTGTGATCTTCGGGCAGTCTGCATGTCTCAACTGAGGACTGCATCGGATGAAGCACGGGATCAACTCTGGAGCGCCTACGATGGCATCAGGCATGGCTCGGGCTACCCGAGAGCCTTGCACGCATAGAGGCTGTACTGCGGTCCGGCTTGTCTTCTGAACTCTCCAGATTCAAGCTGCCCGTCCGCTGGATTGGGTATCTGCAGAGGATCGGTCACTACAACCGTGCTGCTGCGACTGTGGCTGGGTCAACCATGGACATCAGCATCTTCAATGAGTCATAAGCCATAAACTGCAAGCAACGCTTCTGTGATGCTGCTGTTGCTATGGTACTTGAACCTTGAGCAGCGACACCAGTAAAAGAAGATGCACGGATGCCAAGACCGGAAAAGGAGCAGGACAGGCTCCAGCACCTCTCACAAGCACCACACAGGCGTCCCAAAATCCATCACAGCTGCTCTCAGGCTTTCCCAGGTCAGTGCGCTGTGACATTCGGCATTGCCTCGCTCGGCTGATCCCCTCCTCTGGGGCACGAGGTAGCACCTAGGCCAGTTGCAGTACCCCAGAGGATTGGCAACCGGCTCTGCCCCGAATCTATAGTCCTCTGGGAGCCAGGACACAGTTGGCCATGGAGCAACAGGCCCATGGCAAGAGTGCGCAGTGCCCGCGAGCGGCGCCGCTCTGGCCCACCGTCTGACGTAAACCAGCACAACCAAAACACGGGCAGTCGCGGCAGCGCTGTCGCCGCCATTGTGCATGCGGTGCCACCGTCCCCATGCATCTCCGCATGAATGCATACGGCGACGTGAGCATACCGGTACGCACAGGCGGTGCTTCCTGCTGCTGGAGGTCAGCCCCACACACACACTGTGGCCACATGGTGTCGTGGCCCCAAACCTGCGGCCAGCTTCACGCATGCGAGCCGCAACGAAATCGCCCCGGACACCTGCTGGCGAGCACACGACTCACAGCGCCGGCGGGGTCTCATCCGCCTTCAGTGTGCACACGGACGGCCTCCTCGTGACAAGCACGATCCTGGGACACTTCCTTGCCGCACCAGTCGACTAGACACGTCTATCCAAGTACCTAACAGCGCGCTGCTTGGGGATCAGGATCTCGCTAAACAGGAAACGTTGTGGCGAGTGGCACCCGGCCTCGGCAGTCCAGCGCTGTGGCCCAAACACATGCAAGACCAGTCCACCACCTGCCGGTGCGACAGGACGGATGTATCTGCACTTGGTTGCAGATGATATGTGCTCACGCTGCCGCATGCGTGAAGCTAGGTGTGCCTCGATGAGTGGCACAGCGTGGGGTAGAGCTCCCGCACCTGCAGTGCTGCTGAAGGGATGATCTTGATCGTGTTTACCAGGCAGCCTCCATACAGGGCCCGAAAGCCCTCCCGCTGCACGATGCTTGTAAAGCAGTCCCATATGCCGGCGTAGCGATGCCGGGCCAGGGCCGACCCGCTCACCTCAAGGCGCCTCCTGACCGTATCCAGTGGATACATCACGCCTTGCGCCACAATGCTTGCCCCTGCAGCGCAAGCCTGGCGGCTCAGCCACAAACAGGCGACGGTTCGCCGGCATTGTATAGCTAGCATGGCATTCCGCGGTCCGAACTGGAAGCCTTGAAACCAACACAGGGGGATGTCTTACTGCCACGTCCCTGGCACTCGACACCAGTCAACACTGCTCAACACCACCCATCACACGGCAGCTTCACAGGGATGTACAGGCGGGAAGGAGCGCTTGCAGCTGGGCATATCAAGCAAGTCAACGACATGGGGCCTGCATCGATTCAACTCTATCTTCAAATTGTCACATCGTCTCGTGCCGAGTACCTGTAGGCCTCTGAAAGCCAACAAATCCAAGTATGGGAGATTCGTTTTCAGGGGTGTGCCCTGACAAAGGGCCGCAAAAGCACAGCACTGCCTGTGCCCACAGTCCGCATGCTCACGTGCGCAGCAGTGTCACAGATCCGGTCCTTCAGGGCAACCAGGACTTTGTGATGGAGACATAGACATGCTGCTTTGATGGGTCCAACTCTGGCATAGTGACCGCCGAGACTCAGCGCAGCCGCCTGACGCGACATGAGACGGGACCGATGTCACCAGCGGCGATCTCAGCGCTGGAAGTGTGCAAGACTGTCCCCTCGTGGTGATCGTTGCTGCACACCCGATGACAGTGCAGAAACGTGCGCATGTCCGACCGGCGTCCTATCTGCAGCTCGCATCTGAGAGGTAGGCGATGCGAGGAGCCGCACCCGCAGCCGTCCCCATCTTTGCAATAGGATACCACCACTGCCGCTGCGAATGCTTGTCTGATGGCAGCTGCGTCGACAGCACGTCGTACGTGCCGAAACAGAGCGTGAGGTACGGCACGGTGGTCAGGGCGGTCGCGCCGGCGCCCCGGTAGAGTCCGGTGAACTTCTCGCGCGTCCACGTCTCTACGGCGCAGTGCCAGATGCCGCGGTATAGCCGCGGGAGTGGCTGCGGTGGCGCCGATGGTGCGGCTACGGCACCGTGTTGCCCCGGTCTACGCAGGACAGCGCCGGTGTCGGCGGTGAGGCGGGTCCGGAGGACGGAGAGAGGGTGGAGGAGCGCTGTGCGGAGCAGACCTGTGGCTGAGGCCGCAGCGACGCGGGTGGGGGTGGAAATCTGTGTTGGGTCAACTGCTGTTGCCCCGCAGATGATGCGGAGCTGATCGTGGACTGCGAACTTGAGGAGGACCTCCGGTCCGAGCCGGAGCGTGTTCATTCCGTTGCCTCGGAATAAGCCCTGAATGGCATGTTGGTGGTGGATTGATGGCGCGGGGTATTGCGGATGGTTCTGGGGAGGTGCGGGGATGATGAGATGGTGTGACATTCGTGGGCAGTGGTGGCTCTGTGCATTGGGAAAGTCCTTACGGGGTGCTTGGCCTGGCCACAGTTCAACTTCGGGATACCCAGTATGACGGTGTGAGATTGATGCTCTCAAGATGTCGGGTTGCTTACCAGCCAGCCATCGGACCTGACGATTCGGCGGAGAGACGTGATGATTGATTGGTTGCTGGTGACAGCATGCGGACCCACGCTGGTCTTGACCTGCTGCAGTAACTGCAAAGCATGCACGGTGTGTTTTGTGATTGCACAGTCCCCGTTTCCGGCTAACCTTGATCCATGTTGGTACCGCGGAGGTTGATGTCAGGCCGGACGAAAGTACTGCTTCTGGCCTCACGAATGCGTAGACATGCCAAGAGCGCTCACCTTGACACGTTCAAACGGAGCAACAGCCGTTTTTGCGATAATAACGGCACCGGCGACGGTAGTCAGCTGAACGTTTGCAAGCCATAATTGAGACGCGAGGATGCTAAACGTTGGCTCGCGAAAGCGGGCTGCCACAGGGCGACCTGATTTTAGCACCTTGGGTGTGAACTTATCGGATGGACTGTCTGACATCGAAGATCAAATTCCAGCGACATGAACAGCGGCTCAAGAACGACAAAGAGCGCAGGTGTTATTGCCGCGGCTCCAGCATCAGCATCTCACCACTCCGCAAAAGAACCCGGCGCTACAGGACTGCCTTAAAAACACATTAGACAGTGCGTCGGCGTGCGAACGTCGCAAGGCCGTGGGCAGCACTGGTGCTGTGTATCTTCAAGGTGCTGTGGCTGCGGTGACACATTCACTGGCATGGCTCCGGGACGTGCACCACAGAACACGATCCAATTCATGCAGGACTGTACAGATATCCCTACACGATATAATACAACCTACATATCAGCCCGTGGCAATAATCACGCGCTGTACGCCTCCCCTAGGACTCCTGCACTCAGTGGATGCTTGCCATGATGAGCCACCCAGACCATGGCTTCCGTTCACAGGAGTCATGAGAAAATCGCAGGAAACACGGCTCCCAGCACCATGTGCAGACGACGTGAAACAGCATGATCACCCCGTCATCTGACTCCCATCATGTGAAATTCTGCAGTTGTGAATACATGAGCACCGCTGTGGCTACGGGTGTCGCAATGCAAGAGTCCTATGCAATGCAAGAGTCCCTCAGGTCAGCTCCCACCTCGTTCTTCCATCTCCCATAGTGTGCCCCGTCACGCAGCCCTTGCCGCCACATCCCCTCTCCCACCCGCCAAACCCCACACAGCCTTTCCAGCCACCCCCCCCATTCGACCGGTGCATCGCGTCATCCATAGCACTTGTTAACGCAAGCCTCCCGGGCCACCTCCGGCCACCTCCGGCCAACTGCTCCCACCATGTGAGCATGATCACACCGCTGATTCCACATGCATATGCAGTTGCGGGGCTCTTGTTAGGCTTCTACATTTACACTGCTGCAGCCAGCGGAGTGCAGATAGGAAGTCCTCAGCACGTTGTTTTCAGTAATTTTTTCGGTTCGCTGATCACTCCTACGCACAGCTAGAGTCCTGGCACCGGAATATGGGCACATGACCGCCTTCCAATGTTGCCGCAGATGCATGTGCACTTGCTGACGCAAGGGGGCTGTTTCTCGCGCATGACTCTGTCAGGAACGGCCTTCATACCCACCACCTAAGTGCCAGGCCGGTCCCCCGTCCCCTCCATGCTAAACTGCTCTCCCTCCCCAGCCCCTCTCCTTCCTCTATTCGAACCCGCCCCTGCTATGAGGCCCCCCCTCTCCCCTCCCTCCCCCGCCTCTCCCCCCTCCCCTTTCCCAATCTCCGCGAGCCCGGACCACGACCTACCTGCCCTCGCCCGCACCGTCATTTACCCCCTATTGCCCCCGCCCCAGCCACTTCTGTTCGCGGGCCCCCTGGGGGAGGGGATTCCACATGCCAACCTTCGCTGTCATGGGTGGTTGCCCATGCATGCGAAAGGTAGCCTGTGAAGATGTACCTTTTACGTGACCTGAAAGGGCTCCATGACACGTGTCGAAACAGATGCTCACAGGTGCATGACGTGTACCTTTGCTGCGCGTGACGCAAAAGGTACACGGCAGGGCCACGACGGGGTATACGTTGGGTACATATGCACTGAAACAGGTACCCGATCGAAAGCACCCTTTCAAGTACCTTTCCCTTACTGACCCTTTCGAGGCTGTCGGGTACCTCAAAGGGTATCAAGATGTTTGCAAAGGGTAGAAAGGGCCTGAAAGGGTACCCGTACAACAGTTTACCATCCTTGTGGTGATGACGTGCTTGTTTGGCGACGGTGGGGGGTGCATGCAGGATTCTGGGGCGTGCTGGATTCCAGGGCTCTGTTTGTGTCGGGGTGTTCCTGATTTGCTGCTGCTGCATACGGGGCATTGTGACTTTTCTGGCTGGTGGGTTTACTGTTGTCTGTGTGTTTATGTATAGCGTTCGGGGCAGTGGGTGGTTGTAGATGTGACGCCAGTTTGGATTGTGTGGTTGTTCGGTTGTATTGGTTGCTTTGCCGTTTGCTTGGTGTGGTTTGTGATTTTACCCCTTGGCGCTGCCGGGCTTTTGGGTTGATTTCTGTGTAGCACTTGCTGACGACATACACTGTACGTATTTTTATGGTCAGGCCACTGTACATGTTTTTTTTGGTAAGGATAAAAATAAAGCGCCTTGTTGCAAATTCAAAGCCCTATGTCAAGCCCCTTGCCAAAAAAATTGATATGTATTAAAAAAATCAACTTGGGTATCACGCCAAACCCAAGCGGGCATCGGCCACAGCGCCCCTACTAGTAGGGACGGGAAGAGGGGATGAGAGGCCACAGGTTACCCTGCCATCTCGACCCTGATTTCTGATGCAAGGACCAGTATGGTATGATATCCGATGGTAAAATGCAGCTTCCCCTGAACTAGCCAACGAAAAGCGGAGGACAAGAGAGAAGGATGCATGCATGTGTGGCTCATGTCGTGTTTTGGTCTTTGTTTAAATTCATACAAGCCTAGCCAAAACGTCTAAGCAGCTTGCCATGAGAGGAACACGCAAATCCAGTGAAGATAACAACTGGATGACTGGATGACGATGGCACAAAGATACCAAGTGCAGCAGCTGTCCTCATCGTTTCTTGCAAGTCTTGAAAGCTGACCACATCCACCCACCCGTCTGCCATTCTTGACAGATCCCCAATTCTTCCTCGAGGAAGCACTGGGCCGGAAAGTTCTGAACGGACAGAACTTTCCGCCCCAGTATGTAGGGCTGTGGTTGATGCCCGTTGGGGTTGGGGCCTTGATACCCGACTTCCCTTCCTGTTCTCCTCAGATAGTAACACTGTTTGTCTCTTCAGACAGACAGTGGTGGTGAGGTAGCTACCAGTGTGTCGTTCTGTCCCGATGCCAGACTGGAAGTGGATTGCGTCATCGAGTTGCAGGTTGTGGCATTGATGGCTGGTAAAGTGGTATACGAAGAGAGACATCAAGCATCATACGCGTCATGTCAATAAGATCATATCTGTTTTATCAATTGTAGCTTGCATCTGGAGGCATCTCCAACCAGCACAGATAGGGTGCATGGCCTGATCCAGATGCTGCAGCAGTTGACACATGCGGATTTCTGCTCTACCGTGTCGGCACAGTCAGAACCATCGGCAATCTTGCATGCTTTCGGCATCTGGGGGTTCAACAAGATGTAAGCCTGCTGCCCGGCAACGGTCAGGCACAGTGAAAATGAATGTGCCGGATAACGACATGCCTGCAGGTGATCACGTACGTGCATGCATATAAGTGTTGCCTAGGCACCGTCACGCAGCCGCTACCAATCGCTCGTGAACATCTACACTGGTCCGCGGAGACATTATAATGCAGCTTCGGGCGCCTGTATGATGCATCAGTGACCGTTGCGTGCAACTTGTACCAAGCAGTGAGTCCAGTTTCGTGAAAGTGGCCACAAGACAGTGCAGCTGATATCATCGATGCGAGAGCTTACGAGTTTCCAAAACATGCGCGCGCTGTGGCGCAAGCCAGCATATTTGCCACGAATAGATGCGACCCATGCGTTCATAAACTGCCGTAGATTCAGCTCAGGCCGTCACTTTCCCATGCTAGCACCTCCTCGGGATCCGAGAGCAAGCGCAGGTCTGTCCTAGCAGAGTTTGGATCATTGAAGATAAGCCAGCGTTGCACGGGAGCAGATCAAATTATCAATGATATATACTGTTGAAGAAATGTGTGCAGCTCCAGAAATGGGAATGGCAATCGCGGCAGCTTCTTTCAGCCCGTGGACTGCGTTGATTGGCGGTGCCTGCATAGGAATGCTGAGCTCCGGCAAGACTCTCATCACAGGGCGCATTTTGGGGATTTCAGGAGCTATCAAGTGCGATCCTACACGTGTTACTTGGTCGTCTGCTGCTTTTCAGGTAGCGCATGGTCTGTGCAGGACGCAGCCATGCAGGACCCAGACCACACACTGCTACCATTTTCCCTTACCTATGTTCGCGTGCCGCATGTCATAGGTGTGCCGTTGTATCCTATTGTTCGATGTGTTGGGCGGCCGTGCCGGACGTGCGTCTGGGCATGTCAACCTCCGGATGGTCTCGACTTGCCAGATGCGCAGATGAGCCTCGGTCGAGTTCCGTTTGCACAGCATCGGCATGCATGACCTCTTGCAGTGTAGTACGCCAAATGAAATGCCTGCATTTGGCCAATACATTAGGTGCTGTATGCGGCTATGGCTTCGTGAGTCTGACCTGTAGCGTGCCAACGAGAATGCCATTGCGCCCACTGTATCACTCTTACGCATACATCGCGTCGTCGCAGCGCTCGAAGATGCGGTTCCCAGAAGGAACCTCAGATATAAAAAGTGATGTCTATGTCGGAGGTGTCTGCATCTTTGACGGGAGACACCTGGCCATCCTGAGCAAACCTGGCCCTGCACAACAACGTTTATGATGGGCTAACCAGACCTCAAATACCAGCCCCCTCGAAGTGCTCCCATGATATAGCTAGCCCCTACGTGATTCCGTGCCGGCTTCTCAAGAGAAAGGTCAGTTGTGCAGGGGCTTGTTTGGTGGAGACACAAGTTCCTGGCGGGGCCTGTTTCTTGGAGGCTTGCTTGCAGGCGGTGGCCTCATCGCTTGGCTCATGCCAGGCTCAATCGACATCCTTCCTGCATCATATACTTTGACCCGAGCCATCGCGTCTGGTCTCATGGTCGGAGCTGGGGCCGCCCTGGGCAACGGCTGCACCTCTGGACACGGCATCGCCGGCAACGCCAGGTACTGCAACCACCTCGCCATGCCTGTAGCAGCAGGGACTGCAGACGCCACATCTCTATCATCATGCCCTTGATCTTTCACTACCTGCCTACCCCGTGCTGCGGCGGAGTAGTAGCCAGTTGACCACTCACCTGCTGCTACCCACCCTCAACCCACATGCTCACACATCGGCTGCACTGCGTGCCACTGGATGCCTGCATGCGCACCTGATCTCGAACGTCTCCCTTCTGTATAGTGGTACCCGCCGCTGCTACATCGTGTGCCCAGCACCAGCTGCATCGGTCCAGTCGGCACCCCCCACCCATCTGATCACGCATCTCACGTTGCGCGCACATGGGATCCTGAAGCCTGGCGCCCCGGCCCTCGAGCAATCCATCCCCTGACTCCTGCCCCCCAACTCCTCCGCGCCCTCGGAAGAGTTCCACTACGTACGTACAGCGCCAAATAAACTGTAAATGCTCCCTGCGGCGCCCCGAAGATCGCTTCAGTGACTCACCTGATTGCCTCGATCGCAAGCGAGCACCACGATCCTCATGATCAAGCTTGGACACTCCACGCCCTTGGACACTCCACACCACCGCAGTGCACTGCACCATCTGCAGGCTGTCGCTGAGGTCGTTCGTGTACACCTGCACCTTCTTCGCGGCGGGCATCGCCGTCGCGATCACCGCGCAGACTCCGGACGCCCTCGGCGTCCTGCGTGCTGCGCCCGCCTACGCCACCCCCTCCCCCGAGCAGCTCATGCGCGGGCTCTCCCTCATCGCCGCGGCCGTCGTGTCCACCGCCGCCGCCGGCTTCGCCGCGTGCCGCTCCAAGTCCTCCTGGCCGACCCTCGCGTATGAATTCACGGCTGGCCTGCTGTTCGCGCTGGCACTCGGTATCAGCGAGATGACCCGGCCAACCGTCGTACGCACCTGCCGCCTGCCCCTACCTACGGCCCCCCTCCCCCCTCTTCTCCCCAACTTGCACCTGACAACCGCATCCTCCTGATATGTCACCGCGGCAACCCGCCGCCGGTTTTCTAGCTTCACGATCCTGTGACTGTACTGCCGCCTCACATCACATCGCTTCAAGCCTTCTCAGTTCGCCCAGTGTGCGCTTCGCGTGCATGCCGGTGTCGCGGTGTTTGCGCGAACCATTCGCCCTTGCGCCCCCGGTGCGACGGTCTTAAGTGCCACCAATGCTTCCACTGCAACACGTGACGCCGCCGCTAGGGCCCACGTGCATGGATCACACACCCTCCGCTGCTAACGCTCCTGATTGGGTCAACTCCCAGATTCTGTGCCTGGGTTGGATCGGATGGCTTGCTCCCGGTCAGCGTGGTAGCCCCAAACTTGTGTGTTGTGCACAGGCACGGCGGGCCCGTGGGGGTGCTAGAACGGGCCGGGCCGACCGTTCACACTGGCAAGGTCGCCATGCTTTCTGCAGGTATCCACCGCACTCGCGTTCTTCCAGCCTTACTGGAACTGGACGCTCTTCTTTGTCATGGGCGGCGCGCTCGCCGTCGCCGTCCCGGCCTTCCAGCTCGTCATCCTCAGGCGCGACCGCGCCCTCTCGGGCGCCCCCATCAGCTGCCCCCCCTCCTCCGCGGTCGACGTGCAGCTGCTCACCGGCGCGCTCCTCTTTGGCGGTGGCTGGGGCCTCGGCGGCTTCTGCCCCGGCCCTGCCATTGTGTCCCTTGGCAGCCCGCAGCCGCAGAGCCTCGCACTCAACGCGGCCATGCTCGCCGGCATTGCGGCCGTTGTCGGTGCACAGAAGCTCCTCGCAGCGCGGCGGCAGCGGCGCATCGGCCACGACAGCACCGGCACCACGCCGCTGGCCCGCTGACCTGCGGTGGAGGCGCGGCCCCGCTATGCGGTGGGGTTCAAGGGCGGGGGGGCACGGGAGCGTGGTTCTCGATGCGGTCGGGAGGTGATGACTTCCGGTACTGACGAGACTAACGCCCTGAAATGATGCGCAAGTAAACCGCATCGACTTTTCGGCGATGCGTGGCGAATCACATGCGCTCCGTGTGCATGCTGCATGCGTGGGGCCATGCCATGTGTGGAAGGCGCCAATGAATACCAAGGACCGAGGGGAAGTGTCCCAAGCGTTCTGTGTTGTGGGTGCATGAGCCAAGGGCTGGAGGTTGCGAGACCGATGTGACTTGGATGTGGCGTAGACTGCTGTGGGGGGTTTTGAGGCAGTTTTGGGCATGTTTGTATGGCGCGCGCGCCACGCTGAAGTGTGCTGTGCGATGGAGACTGTCGGTGCAATGTGCAGCTGGCCAGGGATGTGCCGACGCCGAGATACCGATTTCAGATCTTGGCGTCTCGGGTCTCTAAAATTCGAAACCACGAGAGTTTCGGGATTTTCCAATTTCCGGGGTTTTTGCATTTCGGGGGTGTCGGAAATCGTGTCCGGAAGAGCTGCATCCCTGCAGCTGGCAGACGCTCGTGATGCCCGATTCTTTCTTCCGCTTTCTTTCATGAAGACCACAGATACGGCAATCACGGGCACATGCATTGTGCCGAGTGAGGGTCTGTCGGTGGCTGCTCGTGGCAGGCATGATGCCGTGCAGATGGCGGCTGCTTTGTGGGTGATCTGGGGGGGTCTGTGGATGCCTTGCACTGGTTTGACAGGCGGGCAACGATCAGGGCCGGTGGGAGCTCCCGAGAGAAGTTTTGTGTGTGTGCTTGCGATTGTTCTGGCACCATGTGGAGGGGGCCGTGTGCCGTATTCGGCCTCATGAGGCTGCGAGAGTTTGCGTACTGCCGTGTGGTTGACGTCGGAATCCATGGATGAACGCTGGGTGAGCTCAGTCAAATAAGGCAGGGCCACCTTTTTACTATGCGACATGCGAGTTTAACTCTCTGTATCTGGGCTCTGGTGGTCCACATGCGAAGGACGCACCATGCTGGGGCTCAGGGATCTGTAAACTGGAGAATGAGTCAAAGGCCACGACATAACAGCCCGCTCTCGTATGCACCTGTTATGGAACGCCGTTCAGTCCTGACATACCGAGGGTGTCTTGGTGTCACGGCTCTTGTGTGTGATCGTTTCGCTCGCCAGTGTGTTCTGTGTCTGATTTCAGCGCGAGGTATGGGTCTATGTCCTCGTTTCTTACCGGGGACCGGCTTACTGTGTAACCATGTTATCCAGTCCATGACAGTACCTGTCATAAATCCCATATGATCTTATCCCGGCCAAGCTCAACATGATCAATCGCTTTGGTCACGACAGTACCACACCCACATGGCAGTGGTGGGCAGTGGAGATAATTTCCCAGAGTCTTGCCCCAGAAATTCAAGCTTTCTAGACGGGCACTGTTTATTCGATGTGCCATGACACAGTAGTAAATAAATGGTATACTGCCAGTGCTGTCTTCGGATTATTTGTAACGAATTTTCTCAACCGTACAATGCACCTCAACTGGTTTCCTGCCAGGTAAGAACAGCGCTCAGTCGGTGCAGCTTTTTACCCATGCCCGTAAAGGTTACATCAATTTACCCATGCCCTTAAAGGTTGCACGATCGCACCAGCCTCCTGCACAGTACCAACAGATACACAGCGCGCATGTCAACTCTGTGGCCCACAGCACCTGCCGCATCCATCACGACTGGCCCTCTGCAGCAGCGTTGCCCCAGGGCGGCGCTGGTAGCCACGTTGGAGGCACTACCGATGCATACTTGCGACACCAGTTCAGCCACCTGCAAGGTGGCGGCATCAGCCCACGAACAACGCAACCCTCACAGCGGCAAGTACCGCGTTGACACGGTGCTAGTGTGCGAGCGGCACTAGGCACACAGGCACGCGGCAGCAGAGCAGCGGCACATGCGCGAGTCACACGGGCGCCGACGGAAGGTAACGGAAGGCCGGGTCACATGGGCGCCGACGGAAGGTAACGGAAGGCCGGGTCAGCTCGCCACCGGCTCCAGGCTGTGCACTTGGGCATGTGCATAGGCTGAGATGGGTTCACACGTGCATGCCTGCAGATGGCCACTCACGCATCATCACGCTGCCGCCACCACTCCCTGATGCATGCGATACGCTCCTGTGCCGTCGCGGGGCTTCAGCTCAGGCCGAAGCCAACGGCAGTGTCCTCGTCCATGAGGCGATACGCTAGCGCCACCTGAGCCACAGGTCAGAGTGGAGGCGCACCTGCCCCAGTTCTTGTCCTGCTCGAGCATGTTTGGAGCTCCGATGACGACGAGGGCGTTCCTCGGCCGCGTGATCGCCACGTTCATGCGGCGCGGGTCGCGCACAAACCCGAGCGCAGCCCGGGCGTTGTTGCGGGTCACCGAGAAGATGACGACATCCGCCTCCCGGCCCTGGAAGCCGTCCACCGTCGACACGGAGATCTCGACCTGGTGCTGCAGATCTTGGAAGGCCGCGCTGCGTGCTGCGAGGGCTGCCTCGATTGCGCGAACCTGCAGCCGCTCCTGGCAGCAGTCTGAGCGAGAGCAACATGGCAACAAATCAAGCAGCAGCGTGATGGAGAACAACACGGCAGCAGATGAGTGCTTGTGGATGCCGACATCTTCCAACTCACCTGTGGTCCGTGCTTCTCATCGTTTCAGGTCCTGACGCTGCTGTCAGCCAGCGCTGGGTAATTGAGACATGGACGCAACAGGCAATTTGTTGGATCTACTTTGGGGAACTCGACCCGGAAAGTCAGGTCAACAGGGCAACACTGGCGTCAACCATGTAACTCGAGCGGTACAAAGACCCCCCCCCCGCAGGCCGCTGCAGGGTCAACGCGGCACGCACCTGGCCGCGATACGGCGTCAGCAACGCCACGCTGCGCATGTCGCCCGCAGCACACACAGCGTGCGCAGCACGCACAGCCAGCTCCGCCTCCACAGGGTTTGCGTACGAGGTGTTCCCGCGTGACTGCGGCCGTCGCTGCACGCCCGGGCGCCCCCCCTCGTCCGGGGCCCCCGCCAGCTCAGCAGCCACCTGGCCGCCGAACATCTTTGCCCCAGACTCGCGGCCGGCGCTCGCGTCGATGAGCACGACCGGCATGCTGCGCCACCTGGGCTTGCCGTCCTTCGTTTCGGCCACAGTTCTGGGCTCGGCCCACCGCAGGCCCGCGGGAAGCGGGCGGCCCTCGTCGGTGACCCCTGCATGCCGAGGTGATCTCAGGTGAACACAGATGTTGAAGGTACACAGGCACGGTCTTCATCTGTGGACGTTGTTTGGACTGTTCGACCCTTGCGTCTGTGTAAGTCATACACGTGCCCTTGCTGCGGTGCACACTGCAGAAGCAACGGCGCTTGTTACCGGCTGCAGTCAAAACGCACCAATCACATTCGGCCGCTTGCGCGCGGCGTGGACTGCTTTTTTACCAGACCACTCCCCCGGCGGCAATAATGTAACCATAGTGGTGGCCAGCACGAGGGGCGCAGGCCATCGACGGTGGTGGACGCGGGGTACGTGGGACCGTGCTCAATTTAACAGACCTTCCGAAGCCAACACATGATATTTTTTGGGAACAATTTTGAGGTGTGAGCCCCCAACAAATTGCTCAGACTGACGCCGCTGCCTCGGCTGGGCCGCTGCTGCGGGAAAGGGTATGCCGTAAACAGGCTGCTATTTGTGCGAGGTAAAGAGCAAGAAGAAGTCGGGCATCACGCCACAACCCCCACGCCACAACCCAACCGTGCATCGGCCACAGCACCTAGTAACGATGACTGGCCGACCTGGCTGATGACAGTGCCACTCCACCCGTAGGCAGCTTGTACGCTCTAATGCATGGTGTCCTCCTGCACCCTGCTCTAAAACCAGAGCGCACCACCAACAACCCTGACCTCGTCGCATCGTCATCTGACACATCAGGACGTCCCCCATGCATTGTAATGCATGGTGCATGCGACACCGTCACCACGGGTGTCTTTGCATGCATGGCCGCATGTTGGCTATTGTGGGCAACCTGATGGTCCCAGACAGGCACCCACGGCGGCAAGGGCTGTGGGTGGCAGCCAGCTTGTTGGAGGTACAACAAAGGTGACACACGAGTCGCCGGTCTGTGTATCAAGCACCACAAAGAAGTGTGTGGCCACAGTCTCGGTCAACTGAGGCGTTCGCCACTAACCCCACGGCCAAGCACCATTGGCCGGAAACGCTGGGGCACTTGAAGTGTACGAACTGTCCGTTTGAGCTATGCATGCTACTGTTGTGAACCATGCATGGCCACTATGAGACGGTTTGTGGCCCGAGCCTTATGAAGCCAAGCTCGTGTCTGAGGTTGGTCTACGGCTGCAGCATGGGGGTACCAATGCTGAACTACGATACCTGGGTGGTGGGTGCGGGGAGGGGTTAGGGGTGGGGGGGCTTGAGTCCCCAAGCGCTCAGACACCCCAGGACACACCGGAGCGCAGCTTGCCGCCGTAGAACCAGCGGTTGGGGAAGTCGCAGATGCCGGGGTGCATGCGGTACTGCACGCGCAGCAGCTCCGCATGCATGCCGCCGCTGTTCAGCCGCTCCATGAGTGACCTGCACGCGATGGCACGGTGCATGGCAATGCATGGCTCTGACTTGTTGTGGTCGTGCCTTGTACACCGCGGCCGCGATTGTCGCGCAAGCCTGCCGGGCTTGCCCGATGCCACGACAAATGATTGCATGGATGTTGGATGGATGTTGAGTGGGTATTGGGTGGATATCGATGCGATACTGAGGGGATACTAAATCGAAACTGCATGGATATGCAGTGGATTGGGAAGGGGGGCGCGCTTGTCGAGGCCGAGCCTCAGTGCCTCTGGCGCGATCACGGTCGGTGGCAGCTGCTTAGGGTCGCCCGCAAGCACAACGCACTCGGCGCCCTTGACGAGCGGGATCAACGTGGACGCCTCCGTGGCCTGGGTGGCCTCGTCGATGATGACCATGCGGAACGTGCCGGCCAGCGAGGGGGCGCCCGCCGCCGTGCATGTGCAGCACACGACCTGCATGCATGCGGCACCCGTGGCGCTGCTCGCAACGTTTCAGCTTCATCGGCACACATGTTGAGGCGTGGTGGCCGGCTGAAGATGATCCGAGAGGCTTCTCGCCGCGGTACGCGAGTCGAACCACGCCGTTGGGTAGCTAGATTCACAGGTGCGTGTGGATCATAGTCAGCACGGTGCATGCGCGGGATGCACATGTACGGTGTGCCCGACGCCCGCTCAGGCCGCGCAGGGCGACCGAGGCGGCCACCGCCGCACCTGCACGCCGGCGAGCACCTCCGCCACGGCGGTGGACAGCAGCGACTCCGCCTGCCGCCGCAGCTTGTCCACGCGCCGCTGCTGCGCCGCCGACAGCCGATGCTCCGCCGCCGCCTTCTCCCGTTCGGCCGCCCGATGCGATTCCTGCGTCTCGTGCCGCTGCAGTTCGGCCTCCTGCTTCGCATCCTCCAGCCCCGCCAGCTCCTCCATCGACGCGGCGGTTTCTTCCAGGCTGCTGGCCTGGGACTCGGTGCGCGCGGACAGGTCCAGCCCACCTTCGGCAATTTCCGCCGCTGAGCGCGTGAACACTTC
>JAUMHO010000012.1:3035192-3059878 GCA_032360965.1 Ulva armoricana
ACCCATGTGTGAGCATGGGTTGCGCTCACACATGGGTTGCGCTCTTGACGACAATCAAACCATGTACAGAGAATACACAAGCAAATTCAGTACCGATCTTTAACTGCGACCGGCATGACCACGGAATGTCGGGCCAAGATGAAATGGCCTGCCCGGTGCGACAATGAGACCAAATCGGAGCCGGCAGCCATCTATACCATCGACGCGACACGGTCGCAACCGAGATTGGAGGCATCACATCTGCTCTCTGCCCTCTGGCGTCCTGCACACCACTGTGCTCTGTCATCGAAGCAATTGCGTCCACAGTCCCAGTGGCTTGGCATTCAGCACTATCGCGTACGCTCCTCTCGCCACCTGGACCGAACACAAGATTTGCCAAAGCGAAGCGAGGCCTCTGAAAGCAGAACAACGGATAGCACCTATTCAAAATGAACAATGCAAGGTGGCCTTGTGTGATCGGTTGTGTGTCTCATTTTGCCGTCCTTTCCCTCCACATGTCGTCGTTTGCCGATCCAACATGAATTCATGCCTGCTGATTCATGGATGCACTGAGCACCTGACAACAGCAATTCGCCAAGTCGTGGTCTGCTGATCTACTGGTCACGCGTCGATGGTCATACTAGAGACGAGGAAAAGTGTCAATATATGTGCTTCGATTTCACGGGGTGCTGTGCTGGTTCAAGCCAGTACATTCAGAGTAAGGGCAGAGCGGCCACTTTATAGCTAGTCGTGTTCTTGTAGAGGCCAGATACTGATCCAGAATGTTCCTCGGGGACACATCCTGACATGATTGTGGGCAATTGTGCTGGCATGAGCATCCCAGCACAGCTCCATCTGCACACCCTGGTTGTGTTCTGTCCCGATTTGGAGCTTCGTACGTAAAACGTTACTCCAGCAACCGGGCGGTAATCCTGGTCGGTGTTGGACACATTCGGTAGGTGACGCAGCATCTGTTACGGTTGCAAATGTGGTTGCAAATGTCCGACAGCATGCTGGAGCCATGCCATCACCATGTATCCACCGATATGTCATGTGCCTGTGTCGTTTGCCGTGGAACAAACCACTTGTGCGAACGTGCAGCATGCCTCTCTTTCGGTCCTGGTTGTTCACTGCTTCTTTGGGTCGCCTGTTCGTTGAGGTATTAGCAACGCCCCAGTTTGCGTCCGGTGTGTCATGTTGCTGCTTGATCACGGTGATTGGGGTCTGGCCAAAAGGCCCACTCAAGTGTTTTCTCATCGTTGCTGGCTGACAGTTCCGTGCACCATGCTAGTCTTGGAACATTTGTTTTCGACGGCTATGCTGGCAGCAGGCCACTGAACCAAACGGACATCATCACTTCATCACACAAACCATACGGCAGTTACAGAGGCACGTCTTGCAGAGATATTCACTGTTTCTACAGAGGCTTGTCCCTGCACAGAGACAAATGAACTTGTCTCTGTAATCAGTGGAGACAACGCCACCTGGGCACCTCGCCATGGCGAAGCCCCTGTTAACTCATCATGGCCGCCTCAACCCAGGGCTTTCAAAAGCAACCCCATCCATGCACAGCCTAACAGTGCTCTGATGTTTCTTGCCCGTCTTACCGGAGTACTGACACTAGTTTTGGTTGATTTCACAGCACTGTGGGTAACGTCGTCTCCTGCCAATGCCCGACATCAGGCAGCAACCTTCAACGGCAAGCGCTGCACGATCCCAACTACACATTCATCGATGGCGCTAAGAATGTGCAAGAGAAGCTGTGGGAATGGGCGGCCCAAGACGAGCATGTATCCATGGTCATCGTGCATGAGTACCCGATGCACCACCTGGCCAACATCGGCATAATCTTCCACCGCTTCGTAATCATCCAGACGGATCACATCACAATCAGGTTAGACTTCTACCAGAAGGGCGTCAGGCTCGAGGCCTATGGACTACCTGGGCAGCCGAGAACAGGTGTAAAGCCCATGCACTTGTGCATTCATCCAGACAAACAACGGCAGATGGTCGTGGGCCACAGACACTCACAGCGTGCGGGCGATTGCAGGTGTAGAAACTCAGCAGCATTGGGGCCGGCTAATCCGCACTCCACTCAAGGACGGTGGCGAAGCCCACGGGCAAGAGAAGAGACGAAGAAACATTCGTGGGGATGCGACTCTGCACCGAGTTGCAGCTTTTGTCCGCGACCACCAAGACCGTGCCTTTCATGACCTGCACTGGAACTGCCATCACTATGCAGGCTCCATTGACAGCTCATTCTGAAACAATGTCATTGCAGGGCTCGGCCAATCAGGACTGCCATGGTTCACGCTGATTTCTGTACGATTTTGCATCTCAAAGCTTTGGACAACCAGTAATGTTGTAAAGGTTCAGGAATCCAAACGACTGCTGTGCACAGCACAACCTCAGTAGACACTGTAACAGATCCAGTCTGATAACTTTCCAGTGCATCAAAAGCATCAAGGGTCCCGCTTTAGTGGGCATCAGGACATATGCAGTTTCTCAGCATGTCAGTCAGAGCGCCTGCATTTTACAGAACCAATGGGCATGAGAACTGGATCAGACTCCATGAGCCGCATACAGCCACACCCACAGTTGGGACACTTCTTGCACACATCTGCCACAACTTGCCTCAGGTGCTCCAGAGCAGCTGCCTGCGACAGCACCCGAGGCCACTACATGCCACTAGGACGCCTCTTCTGCCAGCAACGCCACATCTACAGCAGCAGATGACAGAACAACACACATGAAATCCAGGCGCCGATCTGCACATCAAACGACGCCACCAGCTATTTGTCACAGAATTCGTATTTAATCTTTTGACCGCATGTACCAAACACACGCCGCAAACCAGTCCTGCGCTGCAGCGACGGTGGTCCTACGAGGCAGTACCGCCCCCCCCCACGCGGGTCAAACAACACCTGTAGACCAGATCCTACCAACAACACTCTCTCGTTGCTAGTACAAAACAGTGACTAGAGCCCCTGTGGTGGTGGACATTCACAACACTACTCCCCTGTGGGCTGCCTTGATACAGTTGGCATCCCATGCAAGAACACCAGACCCCGTCAACAACCTGTTGCGCGTACCCAGCGTTCATGTCACACAGCAGCACTGCCCCAGGTCACACAGACACTGGCAGCTTCAAGGGAACCCTCGCTGGGCGGTGTGACCCGACGGGCAGACGACCAAAGAGGGGAAACAGTACACGCTCCGCGGCGTACAGCTCACCCCGGGTGAACTGTGCATCAGCCCCGAACGACCAGCGCAGCAACAGTCCGTGTGCAGGCCACCACTAGCTGGGCCACAAGCATGCATGCGCAGCAACAGCCTGAGTGCAGGTCCCGTAGCTAGCACCATCAACCGCAATTACGGGCAGAACGGTCGAAAGCGATGCACCACGAGCTGTGAACATGGGCGCCCCCTTCCACCTGAGACGTACCGACACAATACCACCGCCATGTCAGGCAGTGCACACATGACCGTGCAGCCGAAAGCGCAACACGTTCCAGCACGTCCTGGTGTACTGCCTGTGTTCAGCCACTGCTCCAGCTTCCGCTGGATGATTGAAGCCACAATCTGAGATGCCTGTCTACGCTGCATACCACCACGTGGTGCCTCCGTTCCTTTCAGAGTCGAGCCACACCCCCTGCAACAGAGCACCCAGGATGCCAGACGGACGGGACTTCACGCACCAGGTGCCAGTGGCACACCGCGGGAACGCAGCGCGCAGCGCCTGAAGGTTGGTGGTCATTCACCCGCGGTCGAAGCCCCCTGCCTGACGCAGCAAACGCGTGCGGTGTACTCAGCCATGGTGCACACGGCCGTGCGCAGCCGAGCGCAGCGCGCTCACGCAGCATCACTCAAACATCTCGCACACGGCCTGCGCGGCCGCGCACACGCCCTCGTCCCCGTGGCCCTGCAGCGACGACACGACCTCGTGGAGGTCGCTGATGACGTGGGGCGGCGCGGTCGACCGGCCGTTCGCGCCGCACGCCGCGAGCGCCTCCAGCAGGCTCTGCAGCACCTCTGGCGGCGTGCCTGTCGCCGCGGCCGCGCCGCCCGCACTGCTACCCCGCAGTGCGTCCATCAGCAGCGTCAGGCCGTCGCCCGTGAGCAGCTCCTGGGCGCAGTCATGCACAAACATCTGCACAGCACCTGCTGTGAAGGGGAATCATCATCACGGTACACATGGACACGACAAGCACCTGTCGTCCACAGTGCAGTCGTGACAGTTTGCGTCAGGTCTGTGGGACAGCACATCGGGCATGCGGATCAGCTGCGAGCCCCGCTTGATGATGCAGGCATGCCACGTGCCCTATAAGCCGCATGGGGAGGTGCACCTCAGTCGTGGCAGGCGCCCCGCATTGCACACCCAATCACACAAACACAAACTCGTGTTTGGGCGCGACCCCAATGTCTGAGCCACGGCAGGCTACCAATAACGAAAGCTGTCTGGCACCCTTCACCAGAGTGTGCAAATGCCCAAAGTAGCAGTTGCCACTAAGTGCCCGCAACTGGGTACGCTGGGCTCCGCTGCAGCGCCACGCCGCGCGTGTACGCAAGTGCATGCATGCGAGCGTGCTGCACCGTGGGGATCGCAGTGGGCCAACCGAAACACAACAGGGGGAGACTGGGGGCCAGCGGTGGCACACCTGGGAGAGCAGTCGCAGGCACTCCGCACCGAGGAAGGCGAGCGGCGTCTGGCCGTTGTCGCAGAAGACGATGTGTGGCAGCGTGGTCGTCACAAGCGCCGCCGACGACGCACCCGGCGGCGCGCTGCCCGGAGCCCGTAGAGGGTCCTGGTGGGCCGGGTCGGTCGCGTCCCGTTCGAGCAGCGCCAGGCAGAGCTCTGCCGTCGGCTCGAGGAACGCTTGCACGTGATTCTCGTACGCGTAAGTCAGCACCCGCGCCACCTACAGCCACGCTCCCCCCTCAGCGCCAACGGTCCGCCTTGCACGGTTTCCTCCGTTGCTGCAACAAGTGTCTACAGGCGCTCGTGTGCAGCTAACGGCCAGCGCTCGCTGGCACGCGGCAGGAGGTTCGGCGGCACAGCACGGGAGCGGTGTTCGGAGCGTGCACGGCAAACTGCGCCGTGTGGGTGCTGTGGCGGCAGCGAGTCGGGGCGTGCCTTGGCGGGGATGTGGAGCTCTGAGAGGGTGCGCGAGGTGACGGCGCTGGTGGCGACGAGGATCCGGCAGACACGGATGTTGTGGATGTTGTTGTTCGGGGACTCAATGTTGAGAAACTCGAAGAAGCGGTGCACCATCTCAGGGTGCTTCATAATCGCCTCCACATACTCTGTGTTCCTGCATGGCGGCCGCAGCATCGTGCCTCCGGTCTCCCCATAGCCAAGTGCAGCTGCAGCTGCTGCGCATGCGCAATATGCTATGGTGCGCTCCGGGTGACGGCGAACGCGCGCCAAGCGGATGGGCACGTGTTGTCAACAGCAGTGTGCGAAATTCGCATATTGGAACGATTTGGGTTCAGTTTTGATGTGATGGGAAATCCATCTCCATCACTGGCTTGTCACACGTGCACTGTTGCAGGCGACTTCCCATCGTGGGCGACCATACAGACCAGCAAGCTAGGACATGTGGCCATCTCAATGGTATGCTTATTGCTCAGCCAGCATGGCACTGGCTCCGGCCCATCAGGGACCCTGTGATTGGCAAAATAACACCAGCCTCACCAAGAAACAGGCCCGCAACAACTGAGGCGACACCAGCCGGGCATAAAACCACGGGCATAAGACACCAGCGTCCCCAACAATCAGCCCACCCCACCCCCCCCCCCCCCCCCCCGAGAACCTGAAGCGACACCAGCCGGAAGGGCTCTGGAAGCAGCAGACGTCGCACCGAGTGAGCAGCGTCGCGAGGACCTTCTGGGCGTACAGCGGCATCGGGTCGCAGCCACACATCATCATGCGGTGCAGCAGAGGCACCACCCGCGACTGCAGAAGGCTGTCGACGGCCGCCGTCACGTCGTCGCCGCCGCCGTCGCCGCTGTAGCTGCCACAGCGGTACAGCTCGCGCCGGCTCATGTACACCATGAGCAGCTCAGTGAGGAGGCGCGTCGCATTGATGCGCACGTCTCCGGTCGAGCCGCCCTCCTCGAGCGCACCGAGCGTCACCTGCACCAGTGCCACTGTTCACAGCCACACATGCGCACATGCTGGTTTTGAAACTGGTCTGTTGCTGGGGCGTAGACGCGTCATATCATTTGATGAGTGAGGGAATTCCTGGTACAACTAAGGTGTGAACGCCGATGCTTGATGCGACTGTATCCACGCCTGTGATGGAAATGGCACACGCATGCCAGCTCTGCTGCAGCCGCCACCACAGCCACGCACACAAATCTCAACTGCCAAGAAATCCATCCCAGTATTCAGCAGCTGATGTCAACTTGTGGGGCCAACCTCCCCACAACGAGACCCCAAACCTGGATGCTTCAAATACAAGCATCCTGCGTGCGCAGTACGAGTTCGCCCTTTGCGTGTCTGCCAGGATAGCAACCCACACTCCCTCCACCTGGAAGACGTTGCTGTGACTCAGTGGGCATGCAGGCTGCAGTGGGCGGGGCCTGTTGAGGCAGGGGCACACGTCACACAGGGCAGGCAGGAGCATCTCCACAAACGAGGCGCCGTGGCCGAGCAGGAGGTCTTCTGGTTCTACGAGAGACTCCAGCACAGCGAAGAGCATTTCGCTCGCGCGCGGTAGTTTGGCGCCGGCGCCGTCAGCAGGGGTGGCCCACAGTGTGCGGACATACCCCCCGGCCTCGCCGAGCAGGGTCCGCGCCGGCAGCCGCGGCCGCAGCGGGGGTGCGGTGATGAGCTGCGCGAGCGTCGGCATCAGGTCTGCAGCTGCGGCGTCGTCGTGCGCCAGGATTGCCTCCCGAATCTGCAACAACAAGGCCTCTGTGATAAAGGCAGCAACAGTCTGCACCAGCAGAGCTCACTGGGCGCTTCCTGCACGACGCAGGCGCGCGCAGCACTCATGGGCACTGCCATTGCACCTCCTGGTGCGGGCGCGTATTCCGTGCAGCCAAAACCTGAGATGTATTCCTGCGGAACCAGCGCGCGGACGGGGCGTTCCGCCCCTAGAGTTCCCCAGTGGTGCATGCGCTCGCACAAGGCCAGCGAAACGACTGCGCCATCAGCCACAAGCATTCCTGCGACGGTCTGAGAGGTGGAGATCCCGAGAGACTGACCCGCAGCAGATGGCGTGCGCTGAGCAACAAACGATGATGAGAGCGACGTATCACCGGCAGTAAGTGACTGACAATCACCAGAGCTACACAAACTCACAAGCAAAATCAGCGCCCGCAGGATAGACAGGTCTCCTTGTCTGCGTCAATATAAACCTTGAAGCCAGGATACCCCACAGGTCACTGGTAAACTAGGCGGCACGGTACAGAATGGACAGGGCCGGGTGGAGCAATTCGGGGCGGACCGCCTCGAGCAAAGCAGGCATAGCGCCACTGATCGCCGAGGCGAGGGCTGTACGGCAATTGACGGTGTACTCCTCAAGCTCCTGGTCACCAGCGTTGCCGGTGGCGGGGGCGCCTGGGGGCACGAGGTGGCTGAGAACGTGGCTGCCGACCGCCGCCGTGAGCCAGTCCGGCCCGAGGCGGAGGAGCAGCGCAGCGGTGAGGAGGGCCTTGGGGCGCGCCCGGGCAAAGGCGCGGTCGGTGGAGGTGAGGGTTGCGAGGGCGTGCGTGAGAAGGTTCTTGTCTTGCAGAAACTTCATGGCTGACAGGTCGGAGGAGTTGCAGTGGTGCAGGATGATGTTCATAGCGTTGAGGGCATGCACCTGCACCGCATGCTTGCTATATGACAGGGTATGTTGTCAAAGGATTCAAGCGCACTTGGCAGAAGTAGCATGCGTGATTTGGATGCATTGCTCTACTGGAAATCAGGCTTAGCCTGGCACGAAGCCTTGCCAATGGTGCGAACGCTCCAAGACTGACAAGGTGGTAATGAGGATTGCCAGGCCGGAGATTACAGGACTGGGAATGGCAAAGTCCACGGTGCAGTGGACACTACTCTCAAGAACTTTGGCAGGTCTTACACGTAGACAACAACAAATCTGACAGCAGGTAGAACAAGAATATTTGAGGGGCGATGATCGAGACCCTCACAGGCCAACACCAGTCAGGACACAGGTTGTGCAACCCTATGCGGACGCCGGGCTCCATATGAGGACCGCTCATTAGGATGCTGCATGATGAAATCAGGCTCGACCGGGCCCAATCAGGACACAGATGATGTGCGGAGCAAAGACAGGGCGGGGCAGTATCACAAAAGCAGGTGACCCGACTCGCAGCGGCTGCAATGGCAGCGGGGGTCAGGCGCGTGCCTGGAGCCTTGGGTCGTGAATCTCGAGGATCTTGCGCAAGATCTTGCCGCCGTTGACGGCGATGCCGGGCACGAGCTGCGGCCGGAACCGGAGGACGCGGCTCAGCGCGCTGCACGCCGCAGCCTGGATCAAGTCCTGGGTACTCGTGCCGAGGAGCTGCAAAACACGCTCGCAGCTTGGCCGCAGGCTGTCAACATGTTTATTTCCACCCATACGGACGGGTTCTCACCCGTGCCCATGCACCGCAGCGCTGACGTTGTCCGCTGAGCGGTTGTATGGTGGGGGTGTGATGCAAGTGTACCACAGCGTCTGCGCTGGCACGAATACTCTGCCATAAGCAAGCCAGCATGACAGGTGAGATCTGCTTCCAAGAAGGTAGCTGCTGTGCGGCTGGTGTACATTTTGGCCGCGTGCTTGGTAGATTTCCCACTGTGACGGACGCAGGAATATGTTCTGATCTATGCAACCCACATCTGACCCAATGCGATCGTGTAGAATGAGCCTTGTTCGCACACCCAAATGGTAGTTCGCAGGTGTATGGAGGTGGGCGCACATCAAGCAGCGCTCGCGCGGTTCCCATGACAGCGAACCGGTCAGGCCAAAAGCCCAGCTTGGCGACGACATTGTCAATCGTCTTACACGCGTAGTGCTGCGCGACTTGGTCCTCCTCTGGTCGCAGCAGGCGCAGCACGGCGTCTACGGTCGCGTCGGCGGACGCCGTATCCCGCAACTCAGTCCGCGAGCCACTTCGGCCTGCCGTGTCAACGGAGCACAGGTAGAATATGAGCTCACCCAGCGTGAGCATCGCCCGGCGGCGCACCCGTTCGTGGTCATCATGCAGCCCAGCGCGCAGTGTCTCCACAGCTGCAGTCACACAGAGCATTGCCGTTGGAACGGTGTGAGCATCATACAGAGTCGCTGGTCAGCCTAGGTCACAACAGATCGTGCGAGTACGTCACTACGGACCCACAAGCACACAAGTGAGTTCAATCCCCGCTTCCAATACAGCAGCCAGCGCCTACGCGGGCAAAGGCAACATGGTGCAGCAAGCAAAACTGGACTCGTGGTGGGCTTCATCGGTGGCCCCATCATGGCAGACTGCAGGAGCGCGACGGCCACGGTGCAAGCAGCCGTCGCACCCGGTAGGATGGTGTCGGTGTCAATCACCGTCGCATAGCGGATCAGGATGCCGAGCACGGTGGCGCAGCGCGAGCGTAGCGCGGCGCCGCCGCTCGAGTACCCGAAGAGCTGGACCAGCGCGGGCGTGAGCGACGAGTTTATGAGCAGGCCCGCCGAGTCGGAGTTCGTCGCGAGCGTCTCCAGGAACGCCAACAGGTTCACCTTGCTCGACATCGCCGACCGGCCGAGCAGCCCGTCCGAGACTGCGTCCACAAATTCGCAGAAGGAAGGGTCAGCCGCCGAGGCAACATGGGCGAGCCGGTCCCGTGTCCAAGTGGCCACGTCGGTCGGCAGCTGGTCCGAACTAAACTTGGTGTCGCCCCACGCCTCAATGCGCCTGCACAGCCTCACGGATCGCCGCTCCGTGTGAGCATCAAACACACGGCCCGTGATCCAGCATCGCACAGAAGGACGGGCCAGCCACCGCTTCACAGAGTCCACACTGCTGCCATCTACAGCTCACCTTTGGTAGCGAACGGACGATACCCAGACATCTCTATGGGAAGACTCAGAAGAGCCCATATGCCCACATCACGGTAGATCTTTGGACCGGTTACGTACCGTCCAGATGGCAAACACCATCATCATGCAAGTCATGCATACAGGCAGTCCGTATGCATGGAGCTGGCATGGCACTTCATGTATGCAGACCGCACAAACAGCTGACACGGTCAGGCAGGCCGCTGATGGAGGCTAAGCACACATGTGACAACAGGCATGCGGAGCTGCCCTTAGCGGTCCTACAAGGCCGGTCTGGCAGGCTGCGCAGGTCAGCAGGAGCGCACTTGTTGCCAACCAGGGGCCTCACAATCAGATCCATGCGGTGGAACAACAGCGGCTGGACATGACCGCTGTTTGCGACGCTGCCGCCGCCGGCTTGCGCCGTTGCGGGGCGCGTGGCGACCTGCTTCTGGACCACCTCCAGCGTGGACTGCCCCGTGCCACTCCCAGGGTTTGTGTTTGGTCGCGGCCCGGGATCCGCTGTCGGAGGCGCAGCCGCTTCTGGGGGCGTGGCATGCCCGTGGACCGCCGGGATCGAGGAGTGTTGAGCCCCCGCATCACTGCTGTCATCAAAGTGGCCAGAGGGGTCGCGCTTTTGTACGGGGCTGAGGTCAACAGGATCGTTAGACGTCTTTGCAGCCCCCGTGGCGGCCTTGTCCACTGCAAGCACCACCGTGTTATGCGGTCATCCCCATGCCCGCCCTCATGGTCATCCAACATGTTTATCCTCAACCTAACGCGATCTGATTGGATAAGCATAGCTGCGACGGTCAAGCCTGGCCGCCAAAGGCGGCAACAGAGTTGCTGCTCAAGGCTTCACCAATCTGTATACAAGCATCTGTAGGACAAGAGCTCGAGCGCACCCCCATCAGCAGCAATGAAGTCGACCTCTGCATCAGCACTGGCAAGGCTGACATCCCCAGACGCGGCTCGGGCGTTCTCCTGTCCCGCGTGCAGATTGCTCTTGACGATCTGGCTGAGGCGTGTGATGTCGACGCTTTCCCGCACTCTGCACCCATGCCACAGACCTCAGCTGTCGCAAGACTAGGCGAGACACTCTAGGAGCCAGGATACACCGATGCGGCTGTTGGCGATAGACTACACACGGGCAAGTGCGAAAGGAACGGACATTAGGGCGTTCAGGCACCAGAATATCTGCTCTCAGGAGGACACACGCAGCCCCCCCCCCAACCCCCAGGTGGCAAGATCGACCCTGCCAGGCATGCGCACAGAAGACCGAGCAGGCGTGCCATACGTATGCCATCGAAAATGCAGCTGATGTGACAGATCGATAAGGTGTCCATGCATTGGTTGACCATCACCGCAACAGCGTCATACCTGTATGCCACATAGCAGTGCTCTGCAGCTGGGACAGGCCCAGCTACTGGACGAGTGACTTGCTGGGTTGGAAGGTTTCATGATTTCCAAGATGGTTCACTCAAATCCGTTCGTGTATTGGAGACGCAAAGTGCAGCAACACTGCGCAACAATGACACTGCACAACTGGCGGCTACAGTGCCATTGGACCACACACAGCACCCAAAACACATGCAACATTCGTGTTTTTTTAATTAATGCACATCTATAGAACTGCCACTCTCGAAAGCTGGTCTCGCATTGCCCTGGCAGACAGTGGACCTGAGACACTGTGCCACAGGGCATCCTGGAACACACAGTGAAACACCGCATGCACCACTCAGAGGCCGTGATGCATAAACCATAAATGGTGCAACGGCAGATGCCAGTTTGAGGTTTCTGAGGTGCAAGATACAATCTGACCAACTGTGGGTACTGGCGTGGCAGGGCAGGAGTGGCATACATGCGTGCTCGCTCTTCAACCTTGTTCTGCTCTTCACGTTCACTGGCGACGTTCTCACCCAGGCGAGGGGCCAGCCGATGCAGCTCAATGAATCGAAGCAAGGCAGGCTCTCGAGGCATCTGCATCGGTCGGAGCGAAAAGCGCCAGAATGGATGTGTGAGCATCTCCAACCACGACATCCGTGTAGCCGGATTCTTGTCGAGAAGCCGTTTGAGCAGGTCCGCGAATGAAGGACTTGCATTCTTGGGAGCTGCAGGCTCTGAGTGCAGGATGGAACGCACAAGCTCGTTGAACGAGGGATTGACAAAAGGTGGCCGCCCAGTGTAGCACTCATACAGAATACAGCCCAGAGCCCAGAAGTCGCTGGCAGTTGACTGTGTAGCTCCCTCTTGGAAGAGCTCAGGCGCCATATACACGGGCGTGCCTCGAGACGTCTGCAGTGCATGATATAACCAGTCAACATCTGGTGTTGCATGCAGCTCGAGGGCGGATGTAGTAGCCACATGGGTGGAACTGCTGGCGCCATGTGTGGAACTGCAAAATGGATGCGGTGCATACCATGTTGACGCGGTATATGTGCAGACATGCCTACATTCGATCACTCTAATGGTGTTCAAGATCTTTCCAGGTTCTGTTTCTAGATACGACTGCGTGGACGGGTATCGCTTGACATCGGGCCTATGGAGACACATACTTGTTCAGCACAGTATCACAACCAATGACGCCACATATATCCTTGCCACAATGTATGTGGCGGTTGCTTTCTCTGTTACCCGAGCAATGTTCTGCGTGGCTCAGCGGCTCATCAAACAGCAACCAAAGATCACACCGTTGGGACATCCCCAAGTGGCTTCTCATTGATATCTTCCAATTTCCTTGCACAGCCAAATCCACCTAACTTGATTGTTCCATTTTCATCTAGTAATATGTTTGTTGGCTTCAAGTCGCAATGGATGATGCCCTTGCAATGCAAATGTTGCATCGCGGCAAGAAGGTCTCGTCCGAAATCATGAACAGATGATTCCGGCAAGCACATATCTTTTTGGAGAAGGCTCTTCAGGTCACCCCCGACACAGTACTCCAGGATGAGCCACAGGTGGTTGTTCGTCTCGTACCTGCAGCAAGCGCGTCGAGATGTTGACAACGGGCAGTTAGGCAGCTCGAATTCAAGGAAACGCGACACCAGAGGAACAAGCATGGCACATGTCATTCATGCCTGCGTACCAGCTGTAAAATCGTAGTATGTTCGCGTGCTCCAGGCCGTGAATCGTCTTGACCTGAAAATGAAGCCAGCGATTTATTTGCATCGTACCTCATCGTAGCCTCAGAACGCAACCTTTGATCAAACATTGTGACAGCGAACCTCTTGATGAACGCGCCTTTTCTGCGAGAGCGCGACACTCTTGATGGCATAGTACTCTATGGTCTTTTTCTTCCGTCCCTTGAAGACCTCGGAGTCCATACCACGTCCAATCTTTTCATATATACTGCATGAGGCACGAAGCGTTACGATTGGCGTCTCTGTAAATTCGGGACTTCCCCAATTGCCGGTTGCTGGGGCGTGTCTGGTCGTACTGGAAATTGTTCATGGCTTCAGAAATTTTAGTCCAAAGGAAGCGAACTCAATCCATACTTTAACAAAAACGTAAAGAGATGGACAGTACTGCAGCTCTAGGATCTTTGGGTGCGGAGTTTTTTCTCATGCTGTTCACAACGAAAACATGATCTCCAGCCCCGACCAAACCAGGCTCAAGATGGCTCGCTCCACCTTCCTTACAAGGAAAATAAGAGTGCACATGTGAACGAAGACGTAGCTTTGGCATGCCGCAGGCGCTTGGATACATTTCGAAACTATGTTCCGCCGGATGTGATGCATGGCCGCACAGTCGCAATGCATGGCCGCGGCGTCTGCTAGCAGGGCTGTGGACCCCGCGGAGACTCGATTCCGCGGCTGATTGATACAAACGCAAGACTATTCTGGACTTCTTTAATGTCTGCCAGCCAAACACCCACGCATGGCCATACTCTTGTCGTGCTGGTGTAGTTTGATCGCACATCGGTCGCATACCGTCCTTAGAGCACAGGCACTTGTGACTGGCAGTGCAGAACTGTCGTCAGGTGCAGCCCTGACCTGCTCTTATACGAGCAACTATCTTTTGAATACTCTCTCTGGGGCATCAGAGCCATAGCGATGTTCAAGTCACCTTAATGGTTGGAGAAATATCAACGCCGGTTTGGTTCCGGCACGATGGTGACTGGAAGCATGGCTGGGGCACACTAAACAAAGGCCATCTGACAATATGGATGCATACGTTGATGACAGATCCCAAAGTGTGCTCTTTCGCATATGCTAGCTTCAGGAATACAGCCGTTTGTCTTGCCATTCCCACAGTGATCTCCGTATCACAGGACTTCAGCAACTCGCTGCTCAGGCGTGATGTTCGAACATGTCTTACGAGAACATACAAGGACGATGCACCGATTCTGCCACGCCCATGTCCTCAGCGACACCCTCGGGTAATAGAACTGCGCCCTACAGTTGACGATTGGTCCGCCGGCCAAAATGATGATCCAGACAGACAACCTATTAAAATTGCAGCCAGCTCAGCAACGGACTTTGCAAAGTGGAGTAGTGCGTCCTTGCTACTCTCTGAAGTGCCACTGTGCACGAGCACCTGCTTCCAAGAGGTCAATGCAGGCTGATCTACTTTCCTGATCTGCAGATGCGATTGACAGTTGCTCAGCTGGTACTGATGATGTCGATGCTATCGAAGGAGCTCCCCGATTCACTCGCAGATCAAGGCTGAGTATGTCTCATGTTTTTCAAGCCATGCGTTGAACAGCCGTGACCCAGCTCAGACGTCACACTCCATATTCATGTCGTTGTAATCTGCAGGGCCTGAGCCAGAGGTGATTGCGCTCTTGTGCTGCCGTTGCCCTGGTTTCCTGCGGTCATTTGCAACGGCCAGACATAGCTTGGAACTGGAATGTACGAAGCTACCCTCGCATGCAGCAGTCCAGCGGTCTTGGCTATGAAATTGTGCGTCATACCTCAAAGCTGTAGCCTGATGAGGGGAACCGATGCTTCAGGTACCCGTGGAGTGGATTGCAACATCATGATGGCGGTAACAGTGCTGAAAAGCATGCATTCCAACATCCTCGAAGTTGAGATCTCCAATCAACAGTCCACAGCAGGTGTGCATCTCTAAGGAGCTTTGATGCTGAATGTCAGCACTGGGGCAGAGCAAGGCAGTCCATGCACATACACCAACCCCAGCGACAACACCCCCACATGAACTGCAGCCGGGCAAGACTGGGAGTCAAGTGATGATCCCCTGTGCCAACTAGGGGCCATGCAAATGGGAATAGATTGGCTGCGGCGGATGGATGAGTACCTGCATGGGATGATCCAACAAGCGACCGCCATTGCAGAGAGTGAGCCCTCAGATTCGACAGCTCGTGCAGCTTCCCTTCTTCTGCAGGACGTTGTTCACGAACTGGAGGGTGTTGCAAAAGCAGCAGAAGATGCTGACGCGGCTGGTGTGCCTGCCACATATGACGACAGCCATGCTGGTGCAGATGCTGCTCTCGCAAACCTTGCAGCAACTGCGTCTATGCGCAGCACTGCCACAGATGTAGCCACTGCATCGGCTACAGAGCCAGTTCTCCGGCGACGTGCAACTATTCCCTCTGCAAGCAGCACCACATCGACAAGCAGCGCCAGCAGTGGGGCCGTTAATGGCAGGAGCGCTTCAAACGCAGCTGCACTGACATCTGCGCTGACAGGGCCCGACCCAGACATCACTGAAAGCCGGTCTGCGGATCGGACTTACCTCAACAGCCTCTCATATGCCAGCAGGGGTGAACAACCAATCTTGACTCACTCTATTCTACCGTATGAGACACACTGGCTGAATGCCCGTGGAGTGTGAGGTGAATGCGTTGAGCTGCAGCTGCAGGTTGTGTGTGAGGGGATCATATATGTATATGAGCGCCAGCTATTTGTGGGCGTGCATTTTGCATGGTGTGGTGTGTATGTAATGCCTTTGCCATTGTAGTTGCAGGTTCCTTGTGTTAAGCATGTTTTAGCCTATTTCGGAGTCGAATTGGGTTCACCAGTAGTGCCGGCCGCTCGCTTAGCGCCCTGGTCAATGCATCGGACGAACTACGTGGTGTAGGCAGTTTAGCTGTCGTCTTGAATCTGGCTGGCTGGGTGAAGGCGCAGCAGCCGTGCTGCATCAAGCCAATGCAACCATTGCCTTGTACACCGTTGGTGATCTACGGCTTGATGAATCGCAAGAGTGGTAGCATTGCTGGCAGACCCAAGGCCACAGCCCTGTGTTGGGTTGCACCGAGAAGATTTGTGTAGATAGTTGTCATGGACCAGCTCGTGCCGGAGCTGGCCTCCTTTCATGGTGCTGCATATGGGCCATTGCATTTTGCTGAAGATACCAAAGCAGTGAAGTGTAACACAGCTCCATAGCCGCAGCATGCGTTCCTGTGGCTGCCATGTTGCACAATGCCAGCTGCAGTCCATGTGGTGACGTTTAAGTGAGGAGACCATGAACGGATGTTGAGCAGGCGTTGTTGCTTTACCATTACCAGGGATGCAGTCCCTCTAATTGTGAATTGGGTGGTGAGTGATGGTGCTCGCACAGGCCTCGCTACTAATTCACTGCTAGAACGACTGTGGTGTGAAATGCCGTGCTGGCAACAGCTCGCATGCTCTTGCTCGTCAGTGTTTTCGCCCATCCTGTACCTCGTGGGCTGGGTGCGTGAAGGCATGGATCTGAGTTGCAGCTGTAGCTCTTAAAGACAGATGGCACATTGAGATGCCATGCAAGAGAAAATCGAGATGCCCATACAAGACTAGATCAAAATTGCATTTGTTGGGGAGGGGTTTTCCTATTCAGAAGCATTCGTACGACGAGTAGTTGCTCACTACGACGCTGATCACCCTTGCAACATACACACCGAGGACCAGGATTCTTGCCGCATCACGCCACATCGAATAATGCCGAACTCGCCAGTGGCGCCAACGTCATAAATCACAAAAGCCGATCGTGTTGACGTGAAGGCATCTACGTGTATCTGGATAGCCTTCACGACAGCAATCAATCTGCATCGCCAGGCCTCCGACGCGAGCCTTGCACATTCAACACCTCCAATAAGATTCTGGTCGGTGACTGACTACGCGCGAACACAGTATTCATTGGACATGGTTATGTTGTTGAACATGTGCAAGTCGCGTTTGCGTACTAATCGACAAGTGCAAGCCATGCCTTGCCGAACAGGTCGAATACGGAGTGGCACCAACCTGTTGCGGAGCAAAAAACAGCCTTCAGGCCGAAGGTTTACTGTTAGAGCTGAGCCAGATCAGGTGTGACTGTTTGTTCTTCACAAAATTCCGCTTTACAGATTGTTCGGGGGTCTGTATGACCTGCCGCAGAATCTATGGCACAGTGCCAGGGCTCTGGCTCACGGATCGCACATGTACGTAGTAAACGCACGTGAAGACATGACCCATACGAGAATTTGATACAGAATGATAAGTCCTCGGGACCTGAGCCGACCGAGGTACCTGCTGATGAAGGCAGCAAAGAATACCAGCTGCCTTCCGAAGTCATCACGAGGTTGCGAGACACCGTATTTGGCTTCGACACCTTCTTTGTGACATCGACTGAGAACTATCAAGCTGATGGTGTACTTTTCAAGGGCAACTTGCGTGGCGATCCAGCAGAGTCTTTCCGGAAGATGGAGCGCAGGCTCAAGGTAGCAACCTGCCTGGGATCCGCATGCTGTGCTTAGACTGGTCAACACTCGGTACACATCGCAGCATCTGCTCTCATTTCCCCTGGCAAGGCAACTACGAGGCACACATGTTGGCACCTGGTGAAACTGCACTGCGTGGTCCTAATTGCACACCTCAGCTGAGGTCACATGCCTTGATCTACAGCTGCGAAGCTGAAGCATTTCACGCCAGGACTCACAGTGTGGTACAGGATCAACTCGGAGACGACTATGTGCTCTTCTTGCTCGAGGACCAGAAGGAGACACCTGTGGTGCGTCACAGGCGATGTTTGTACATGGCAGCATTGAGCGTTAGGTTTGCCCAGCCCAGCCACCACCTGTTCCGCTTCAAGTCACTTACAGTAACATTGGTCCAGAGTGGACGCTGAGTCATGGTTTCTCCACGTCCAGGCAGGACTGCACGCCCCTGCGTCTCCACTGCCAAGTGGCAGCCTTGCCAGCCACCGCTTCAGTCCGCATCTGTGTTTACTGGTCTGCTGGTCACAGTATCTCTTGGCCTCCCAGCTAATGCCACCGTTTCATGCGTAGAGTCCCCTCGGGCACGATGTCTAGTGTGCACGGACTACAACTGTACGCTCACATGTTTCCTTTGTATCATGAAAATGCAAACAATGCGTGCCAGCGTCAAAGAGGAACAGAGACAGAAGCGCAAATCCACAGCAGAGCCACCTGTACGCCTTGATGTGTTCACCTGTGCAGGTCGTCGTACTTCCAAGAGTGGCAGTAGAGTTTGAGGATGGGCCGGTTGCGCCCATCCCCGTCGCAATTCTCTTTGCCGTCGTGACCGTCGTCACGGCGTTGTCCGCAAACGGCGTGCCATTCCTCAACGCCGTACTCACCGGACAACTAGCCGCACTGTCGGATCCCATTTACTACCAAGTAGCTGCTCCAGGCACCATTGCCATACTCGCGATTCTAGGTACGCGTCTTCACCACGCACCGCCGCCGTGCAGATCTCAGCGCAGCCCCTCTGCAATCTACTCCGCTGTCCTCTCCTGGGGCCGCGCCGCAGTTTCACCGGCCCGCGCGCCGTCCGCACGAGTTGCCGCTGTAGCCACGCCTACTGTCTGCCAGACCTTCAATCCGGGTCCCCGTCACACACGAGTTCCAGCCCAGACAGTGGTGTCATGCGCTGCAGCCGCCCACGAGGCGGGCCATTTCGTGGCCGCGAGGCAGGTGGGGGCGCAGCTGCGGGTGCCCTTCCTCATCCCCGCCGGACTCGGCATCATCGGCAGCTTCGGCGCTGTCACCGGCATCAAGGGAACCCTGAAAAACCGGGAGGAACTTCTCAAGATCGCGGCCGGTGGACCGGCCGCGGGTACCGCGCTGTCGCTGGCGCTGGCCCTCATCGGCCTCGGCCTTAGCGCCGCCCAGGCGGGCCCATTAGTGGAGGTGCGTGTCACACTAAGTACAGTCCGCTGCGTGATGACACGGTCCGCTGCTTGAGCGTGTGTGAGGTGGAGGTGCGTGACCCACCCTCAAGCTGCGGACCGTATCATCACGCAGCTGACTGTACTCAACATACACACAGGTGTAGCACACAGCCCGGGTGGGAAACAGAGGCTTCATCGACGCAGCCGCGGCGGCCGGGTGCTGGCGAGGTGGTGCCGTGACCTGCAACCTGCTGTGCGTGCTGTGCAGGTCGCGTCGTCGGCCTTCAACGACTGCCTGCTGCTCGGCCTCCTCGGCCAGGCCACCTTTGGAGAGGCCCTCTACCTCCAGCCCACACAGCAGCTCAGCCCGTTCCTCCTCGCCGGTGCGCCCGCGTCTGCCCCGACGTCTGCACCGACGCGCTGCGCGATCGTGCGATCGCGCGGCGAGCTGCGCACGATCGTGCTCCACCGTTCCGTTGCCAGATTCTCAGGGGCACCGGCCCAATTTCAACAGGCATGGCCAAAGCCCACACATCTGTTGACACTCTACGGGCATTATGTCCGGTGCCGGGCGATGATACGGCCGCGCCACGCCGCCGCACCATCGACGCTGCATCGCGTGTTCGGCTGTCGGAGTTGTCATCGTCCCGAACGACACGGCGGTGTAGTCATGCATACATGAGCGGCCACACCTGCCGCAGGCACTCACATGCCCATGCGTGTACACCCCTGCAGCCACCCAGCACCCCCCGCTCCCCCACGCACCCTCACTGCAAACGAGCCGATCTGCCGCACCGGCAGCGCCAGCGCTGCGCACACCGGCCGACACATGCAGCGGTCCCACACAAGCGCGCGCATGCATGCAGGCTGGGCCGGCGTCGTGGTCAACGGCCTGAACCTCATCCCGATGGGCGAGCTCGACGGCGGCCGGATCGCGCATGCGCTCTGGGGCCGCCGCGCCACCTCCCGCATCTCCGTCGTCCTCACACTCGTCCTCGGCCTCGCAGGCATTGTGGACTCGCTCGCGCTGTACTGGATCCTCCTCATCCTGACGCTGCAGCGAGGGCCGATCGTTCCCCAGCAGCAGGAGGTCACAGCGCCCACCGACAGCGGCGCGGTCGCGGTCGCGGCCGGCCTGCTCTTCGTGCCGCTGCTCACGCTGCTGCCGTTCCCCGGCGACGTCACCGCCGCAGCGTTCTAGAAGCTTCTGTGCCCCCCCCCCGCATCCCCGCGAGCGCAGCGTGCTAGCTGTCGTCCTCCACAGTCCACCACAATGAGGCCGCGTGCGACGACCGAGCCGTACGTGTGATGTGGCGGTGCATGATTACAGACCGTTAGCGACTCCGTTGAAGCATGCAGCTCGTTCTGTTGTGCTGGACTGTAACCTTTCATCTGAATCGAGCAGTCTTGTTAACCGGGGCGGCATCGGCTGGACCGGCCCAGCCAGGTGCCCTCGAGTCGGGTCACAGGTGGGCCGTCACTGCGCCAGTGTTCCTCCCGTGTAGTACTCTCAGCCTTCCTTGGTTTGGGATTTTGGCTGGAAGGTTGAGCCTGCCCCTGCCCGCTCATCCTCCACCCCCCACCCCACCCCGCCCTGTTCACGGCGCAACCCCTACGCAGGGCGTCGCAACGTCACCGCCTCGGCCGCTCGCAAGCACTTACCCAAGCCATGCTGTCGGCCGGAGGTTGGGGTTCACATGTAGGATTGTTGGGTATGCTGGGCTCTGGGGCACTTTCCAGAGTGGAGTGCTTCTTCGTTGTGTTTGCTGCCCTAAATACATTGTGAGAACTACAGCAGTTCAGTGTATGCGTGTGTTTATTTTGCAGGGTGGCATGTTTCGTGTGAGGTGACTGTCATGTTTGCACGTCAGCACAAGCACACCCTGCGTGTGCTTTACCCCTTGGCGATGCTGGTGCTGTTGTGTTGTTTCCCGTGTAGTACATGCAACGGATTGTGCAAAGGCCGCATTGCAACAGCGGAATTGTGTGGTGAGCATGACGACGACTGTACAGCCGGTACGAACGTGTGGCCACCGGCGGGCTATCAGCTGGGATGAACAGAGAGACGGAAGGCGGAATCGAAACATAGAAACCGATCAGAAACAACATTTTGTAGTGGTACGGCCTCAGCTGTCACTTTCAATGGTTATCGAAACGCAGTGCCAGTTTGGTTTCCTCAACACAGAGGCCTTCTTATGATGAAGCCGGCTGGAGAAAGAAATATCGGTTCTCGTGCGTACAGTTGTATAAAGCATAAACTGGGTGGCGCCCGAAACATTGCGTCGCACAGCTCGAACAGCACTGTGGTGGCCACAACATCCCTGACTGGTCTATCACCGGAGGTGCGTCCCAAGCAACGTAAATAAGGCTTGATATAAATGGTTTGGCTGTCAAGCATGGCTGTGTGTGGCGCGGAGTCCGTGCACCGCGTGAACAGCTTCACTGCGCAGGAGCCGATGCATAGCGAGCTCAGGACTGTGGGGATGGAAACTTGTGTAAGCATTTGACTTTCACTTGTATACATGGATTTGAATGCTTTAGTGGAGTACAGGCCGGAGACGTCCGACCTCCGTGTCGCTACTGGGAGCGTTGTAGAGATAGACCTCATTTCACACAGAAGTTGCCAAACGAATATTTCAAATGTCGCCCTCTGTCGGTGATTGAAGCACCCCAGACGGTGCGCACAACGAAATCGCGACGTCCTGCCAAGCCACTATCCAGGTTGTTGATTGGCTAGCCGTTGTTCACATGATAATATAGAGCATGCGTTGATGCAGGCATCTACAGGAAAGTGTGTTCCGGAAGCTGTGTATTGCCGAGGATCGGCTTATCACCTTTCAGGAGCATGTGCCACGCTCTCGTATCCTGACGTGACGGTGCGATGCCCTGGATGCAACGCCTTCAATCTGTAGTTCTCCCGACTGATCGTCTAAATTTGGAGGCCCAAGTGGCGACAATTGAACTGTCGTTCGCTGGCGGTCCCAGAACTGATTGCTTGTTTCCCGATCGCAAGTTTCCTGGCGTGTGAGGTAGCAGTGTGCGCACCGGCAGCTGCGGGTGGCGCCGGTGCAGCGGACAGCGCGCAAGAGCTCAACACCGGAAGAGCCAAAGGAGGCATGTTGCCATGTTCTGTCGACTACAAGACAGTCAATGTGTTACCAACATCAAGTCTAATTGTCACCCTTGTTTGTTGCAGGTTCCCGGCACTGCTCCTGCATCTGCAGCTTGCCTGACTGAGGTGGGTCAAGCACAGGCGTTCAGATCGCGAGACGCAAGCTCCCCAAACTCATCCAACGCCACCACTGTTGTTTGGGACAGGCCATCCGCTGCCTCTTCATCAGGAGGGAGTGTCTCTTCCAGTGTACTGGGTGTGCAGCATGCAGACCTGACAGCAATGTGGGAACAGGCCGGGGGCGACGCACGCCTCAACAGGCTAGATGTACCAAGGAATCTTGCTGCCACCTGCCAAGGTGGCTCACATTCTGTTGCACCAGCATGGAGCAGAAGGCTTCACAAGCTCAGTAGCACGTTCAGTATCCACGTCGAGGACATGGCTGCAACTGTGGCGGGTTGTGTTCGCGTGGTTGTTGTCATTGCAGGTTCTGTGCATGGACTGAAGCCATTCTGCTCCAACCAAGTCGTGCCTCTCTGAGGGTGAGTGCAGCAGACATACACCAGTCATACACCAGTCATACCTGTCTGCCACAGTACGTGTGGCAGCGACATGGCACCTGTGTTCAACGCAGCAGACCTCCCAAAGCCAACAGATGTGATGTCTGGGGAACATTCTCAGGTCCAAGCCCCAACAACTGGCGGCTAAGATGAACACTGCGTGGCACGTACCCAGCCATGCTGTTGTCTTGCTGGCTCTTTCCAGTACTACCGTGCTCTTGCAATTTCCTCACCCTTGCTGTTCACCAAACTTGTGTAGCAAGTGTCGGACTTGGAGGTGGTTGCCCGAAGCACCAGAGTTAGTCACGAGGCTCATGTCAAAGAATGGTATGGCATGATCATGGTATGATGTATGAAGTTTATGCTATGCAATACATCAAAGAGTACAAGAGTTGCGATTCGTCCAGTATGCCAGGTGCAAGTAGCACAGTCGTGATTGTAAGGCTGTGGTATCAGATGCAGAGCAGCCAAGCTCTGTGATACGTTCTCGGCGGAACATAGCAGAGAGAGAGAGAGAGAGAGAGAGAGAGGTTTAACTACCGTACTGTGTGAAAAGGTTGTGCACTGTCCGTTTTCGTCAAGTCAGTGCATTCTTCTGTACTCTATTTCTGTGCACCTCTGATTGTGCATGTTGGACGTGACGATTCTACTGTGGCATCCCCAAAGCTGCTCCCGTGTGTAGCACCTCCTCCCTCTGTTCGAATCTGGAGGTTTTAAAGAGCACCCCATGATACACAGCCAAGGTGCATGCTGAAAACAACACAGCCGGGACACAATGTTGACACATGCTTGCTCCCATGGGATGTGGTGCCTGTCGCCACAAATGCATAGCATTGTTATGTCACAATGGTGAGGGCAGTGATGCCTGGAGTGCAGCAAAACACAAACAAACTGGGCATCATGTCAATTCCTAGTGGGCATCGGCCACAGCACGCCTGCCAGTGGGGACGGACAAGCACGGCAGAGGTCACTGCGAATGCACTGCGCTTAAGAATGCCTGTCTGCATCGTGATGCAACCACACCACCACATCACCACATAGGGTGGTCAGCATCCAAGCCGGTGGGGAGATCACTGAGTCTGCGAAACCCAAATTTGTTAAGCGAGAAACGAGGACATGGCGGTGGTGCGTATGACGCCGTGATTGACATGTCCGTGAGTGACATGTCCTCGACGCACAATCGAGAGGGAGGGCAATGCATTAAATGCTGCTGACAGAGGGTATGCTCTGCAGAACAACACGTCGATCAGACTGCTTGGGATTCACACAGGTGACAGGTGTCACACGACCACGGGAGTCCGTTGGAGGATCAGATTGAGTGCTGACCAGAGTACATGCTGGGAGAGTGTTGATCAGATTGAGTGCTGGGCGTGTCACGACCACAGACAGTTGTGGGCACCAGCCGTGATTGATTCTCCAGCAAGAGCTTGGCTTGTAGACCCGGTTATCCGGAGATGTCAAGGTTCTTCTAGGATATGGCAAGAAAGTGTCATATTCACAAGGTCTGTATGTTTTTACATCGAAGAGGGGCACGGTCACAGGTGCATCACGCAACGGCTGGAAGCGCTTTGGGGCTCAAAGCCTGCTGGGCCAGTGCCGCGGCGGAGACCAGTGCCGCGTTGGCCTCGGACACGACAGAGGCCGGCGAGGCCGACTCCGTCGTGTCCGTGCCGGGGTTGGTGGAGTTGCTCTCGAGTCCACGCCGGAATCTCCGGGTCGCCATCTCGCGCAGGGCGGCGACAGCCCGGGCCTCCACTTGCCGGACCGCGTCCTCGACGAACGCCCACGGCAGCACGAGGTGCGCCATGCGTTTCTGCAGGGATCCTCGTAGGACAAGCCACTTGTCCTAGGCGGAAAGGGGCAGGGCGAGGAGGTGGTCGATCAACGCACATATTTTGTCTGCGCGCTCCTGGCCGTACTCCCTGAGGAAGGCGCCAGAGCCGAGGGGGGTGCCGGCGCATACGATGCCCTGGGGGCGGTGTGGCAGATCGA
>JAUMHO010000012.1:3064462-3093257 GCA_032360965.1 Ulva armoricana
GATGTCCGGTGCAGTCCAACAACACCTCCATAACACCTGCTTGCGGCCAACAACACGAACGTCAGTATTACTAGTGAGTACCCCCATCGTCCAGGCACGTGCACTGCTAGTAGTACCAGAACGGCAGAGTCACGGACGCGGGGAGGCTCCAGAAGCCCTTCTAGTCACATCTTCTCCCCGCATGCGCAACCACCGATGCGAAGCACAATGGTGCACCAACACAGACCTTGCATCTGCGCCAGACACACGCAATTGTTAACAGCCCTACACCAAGTGCCACGCCACGCTCCCACAGGGCGTGTCCACTTGGAGAGCACCCTTGCAACCATGGGGTCAGACGAGCCTCGGGAGCAGATATCGATGTAGCAATTGTTTAAACACCCAGACTTGCAAACCTGCGCCATCGTTTATGACCCGCCGGGCTCTGGTATAGTTACAAAAGAGTGCAAGGGCGACCCTCGCGCAAGTGTAGTTACAAAAGAGTGCAAGGGCGACCCTCGCGCAAGTCTAGTTACAAAAGAGTACAAGGGCGACCCTCGCGCAAGTGTAGTTACAAAAGAGTGCAAGGGCGAACCTCGCGCAATCTTCACCAGGGCCTGCCGCTACACACCTCCCCCCCCCCCCCCCCCCCCCACACCACTGCGCACCACGTGTTGAGTGCGCTTGCAGAGCAATACAGGCAACCACCACCCATGCGCACCGTGGCGCTCCCGAGGGCCGTATGTGCGAGGGCCATGCATGCGCGAGTGCGCGGTGACGCTGACAACATGTCCGCGACGCATGACGCCCATGAGTATATACATACACACGCACCCGGCCCACAGCGCGGCAACATCCAGTGCTGCAGCAGGACGGCGTCAACCTTCGCGGGGGGAAGGGGGGGATCCCCGGGGGGGGGCTCATCGCTATGCTCAGCCACTGTGCACCCACTGGCAGGCGCCTGCAGAACTCTCTTTTGTAACTACAGTTGGTTGCATGCATGCACGCACAGATCGAAGTAGGGCTGCCGATTACGTTGGCTTTATGTACATTACGACGTCACGTAAACTTTGATGTATAAATGACGTACGCGTATACTACGTAGTTTGTCCTAAACAATTTCGCGCTCGATTCGCTCCGGATCCGATAGCGAGTCGCTCGCGAGCGATCGCGGTTGCAATTGCTTGTACCGCAGGCGAAGTCGACCGGCCCAAGTTACTCTCGAGCTGGAAGTAGTTCTCGGAGCCGGAAGAGCGGTGCACAGCATGCGCAGGCTGTTGATTATGACTCGCGAGCAGCTACAGGGTGTCGTAGGTGCTTTGGCTGCACACCACAAGGGGGACAGCTTCCGGGCCGTCCGGGTGGACGTTTAGACTTTGAGTCAGAGATGATCTGCGCTGTGTGCTAGACATCTGAATCTGCCTTGGACGTCACCCCGTACACATAGCTGGTCAACCTGATTCTCTCGGGCCTGAAGAAGCTTCTAGGGAGCTCCCTCGAGAACTCTAGGGAGACCTTCCTGCTGATCGATCGAGCCCCAGAATGTTGTCACAAAAGAGCCCCAGAATACCTGGTATCGCGTCGCGGGGATGCATCCCCGCAGCGTGTGCGCTCTAGATCTGCGCATGCACGGGCAGGGCATCGGCCGGGACCTCGCCCCGCTCCATGGAGCGGCCACTGCCACTGGCAGGCAGGGATGGGAACGCGAGGCGACATGGAGAATGTGGATCATGCTGGTGAAAGTGGCTAGCAATGAGCTTCCGCTGCTGTTGTTTGATTCCATGACTTGGTCCACTTTGTGGTTTCGCCCTTGTACTCTTTTGTAACTACTAGAATGTGGATCATGCTCTCGCGTCAGAGCTCGAAGTGGAACCTGAGATGGTGTTCATATCATCAGATACATGGTGTATGTCGCATTCATGATCAATGACTGCATCTCGGTTGACGTCGCATCTCTGATGACTGACTAATGACTGCATCTCGGTTGACCTTTCCTCCTTTCCTCCTCGACCCCGCCGGTGCCCTAGGCCGTCACCCCCCTAGTGCTGTGAAGCATCATTGCTTGCGCCTGGTTGCTGCGTCACGGTTCCTGCTGGGTGTGTCCTGTGTGGTGTGCACTCGTGAGCCTCTTCCTGCACCGGTTCTAGTCCCGCTGCGCGGCTTGTGTTTACCTGACTGGTCGGCCCTGAAATCATGGCTCCGCTTTGTGGCGCACCCGCTTGTTGCTGCCCCTGTGGTTGTGCCCCCTCCTGCGCCCGTCCTGCATCTGTCCGCCCCTACCAGTAGGGGCTCTGTGGCCGATGCCCGTTTGGGTTTGGCGTGATGCATATGCCCGATTTCATTTAATATTTTTTTTTTCAATAGCGTCCATCGGGCGCCCGGTGGCAATGTTTGTCACTGTTCAGCGGCTCGAGCCGGCTTTTCTGCCGGTGCACCACGTGGTGCAGTGGACGTATATAGTTATAAAATATTACAAGGGCAAACCCACGAAGTGGGCGTATGTACACGGGGCCGAGACGCCGCTGCACATCGTGGGCGCTCCGGATGGACCCCCCCCCCCCCGTTTTGTGCCGGTTGCAGTGGAGTCCTGCGGGTACATGGGCAAGGAGGCAGTGCGGTTTGTGAGCCGTCTCGGGAGCGGCTTATCCTACCAAGAGCGGTAGGATATGCAGCTCGCTGCGGGCAATGGCCGCATTCCCAAGGGCGCATTCGTGCGCTGGGCGATGCAGCTGCTGTCAGTGGCGGTCCAGAGGGGCAATGCCGAGATGTATCGCAAGAGCGGCCTCGTGATCTCTCGGGAGCAGGGCAGGCACTACGACGCCGGACTGGATGTGCCTGTGTTGCCGACGTGAGGTGGTACTGTAGCACGCTCGCTGTGTGTGTGCTTTGCAGTTGCAGCTTCTGTGTGTAGATGAAAGTGGCTAGTGAAGAGCCTGTGCTGCTGTTGTCTGATTCCATGACTTGGTCCACTTCGTGGGTTTGCCCTTGTACTCTTTTGTAACTATACCCCCCCCCCCCGTTCATGTCGCAGCGACGGGTGCGGCAGGGCGACCCGGTAAGCCGTTGATGTCGTGCCTTTGGTACGGCATGCGTTGGCAGCACGCAGTGGCAATGGCGGTCGTGTAACATGTACACCCGTCGCGACATCTGGCATCGAGGGAGCAATATCAATGGCGTCTTGCAATTGGGCTCGCCACGGTCGACATCGGGCGCGGTCGAACAAAAAAAATGACGCGACCGAGGCGAGCCCGAATTTGTCAGGATAATTTACGCGTTCGGAATTTGTAAATCCACGTGACGTTGCGTTACGTCGTAACTTACACAAATCCAACGTAATTAGTGATCCTGACATCATGATGTGACCGGTGCAACAGCGGTTCCAGATCGTCATTTCACACAGCAGAACTCCAGAACTCCTTCGCTGACACCAGAAGCGGTTGCTGCTTGGGAAGACGGGAGACGCTGCGGCGGAATCGTGTGCACGTGGCGCGTAGCCCAGCAGGCAGGGAGCACACCCCGAAGCCATTTCTCACCTCGGTTTCCCCTGCAACAAACTGCAGGGCTGCAGCAATTGCAAGGTCACACTGAACCCACCTGAATCATGTGGACGCGGATGGTCTGTAGCCGTCATGCCACATGATTGCTGTGGTGGCTTTAGCTAGTCAAGTTGCACTGCTATAGTAGCAGTCCCCACCACAGCCATCTAAATTTTTAAAGGTGCAGACAGGCCCCAACAAGTTCCACGACACCCATCATGATGCAGGCCCCTCCACCACCGCAAACTGCCATCATAGCACGGCAACCTCAGACGCGATCTCCTGGGAGCAGGGTAGGCACTACGATGCCGGCATGGATGTGCCTGTGTTGCCGACGTGATGTGGTGGACTGTGGTGTCACTGTAGCACGCTCGATGTGCGTGTGCTTTGCAGTTGCGGCTGCCGTGTGTGGGTGAAAGCGGCTAGCGCTGAGCATATGCTGCTATTGTTTGATTTCGCGGCTTGGTCCACTTCGTGGTTTGGCCCTTGTACTCTTTTGTAACTACTCTTTGTTATCTACCTCAGACGCGTCGATGTCGGGCACCAGCACCGCCGTCCAGCGGCATTGCTGCTTAATGTGTCGGATGCTTTGGTTTCGTCCGGTCCTATGCGTAGGGGCCGATTCCTGGTCGACCCCTGTGGGTAGGGGTCGCGGTCGCCGATTCCCGGTTGGGTTTGGCGTGAGGAAGCCGAAAATTTTAGTTTTGTTTTGTAGAACATTTGTAAATGTTGTAACACACTAGTACTGGGGGCAAGGGCGGCCCGGGGTGCAACGCCTCATGCTCCGCGGCTCTACTATGCAGATACTCTGAGCCCGGGCGCCGCCGGAGGGTCACACTCAGGCTGACCGTTGGACTGCCACAGCGCGCGTGCCAGGGATGCACCACGGCTACCCAGACGCACGTTCCTCCACACGCCTGCAGCCGGAGCGCCGACCTGGACGTCACAGGGCCCCTCCGTGACCAGCTACAGTGTCGCACAAGCCTGATATTTTGATACAGAAATTGTGATTTGGCAGTGTCATTTTTTGGGGCGAGTCCCTGGAAAGTGACCTCGACGCCCCAACACCGTCCATTCTGCCCTCCTGCCCACCAGCAGGGGCCGGTGCATCTCAGGTACCTGCATCTGCTTTGCTGCATCCTGCAATACCAAAGCTCACCAGTGGCCACGAGGACATCGCGATCGTGCAGCACTCGTCGGCGGATCGGACATGCGGATCGGACACGAGCGGTCACAGCCACGGCACCGCCCCGGCTGCATGCGAGCATGGCGAGCGTTGTGCGCGGCACGTGGTGGGGGAAGTCGGCGAGGACACCCGTGGCCACGAGTGTGAGCCCGGGGGGCAGTTCCGACGTCACCCCCAGCGCCCCTCGGCAGCTGCTGGGCGCGTGGAATATCATCGATCACTGGCATAGCTCCTAGACGGCGTGTGCGTGTGCCAGTTATGGGCCGTTGTTTTCCAGGGTCTTGCTCCCAAAAGTGAACCCGGATAACTACAAGTTCTCTATCAAAATATTGTAGCTGCACACCCACGAAAGAACAAAGGGAATCGGCATCACGCCAAATCCAAACGGGCATCGGCCACAGCACCCCTACCGGTAGGGGCGGACAACATTGGTGAACACGGCACAAAAGTCACGTGCGCATGAACGTGTAGTCCTCGATGGGCTGGATGGAGTCCAACCGCGGACACAGCGGCCGGAGGCATGGCGTTGGATTCTGAAAGGTTTGGCGGGCGTGCCTGTCACAGGGAGGCAGCCCTACATGTCCTGGGTTGCAGCTGTCAGGGGCAGTGATAGGCAGGCACAGGGGGGCTTGAAACTGAGAGTGCGGATACCCTGAGCTGTGAGTCCTTGGAGTATGTGTGTGTGGGGGCTGGGATGGGGGGAGCGGTGGGGTTGGGGGGACTGCGGCGGAGCTGCGTGGGGAGGAGGGGGAGAGTGTGGAAGGTTCTGCGGAGTCCGGGTTACTCCGGGGACTACACGTCGAGGGGGGCCCATGTTGAGGGAAGCAGCGCCAGCAGCGCACCTGCGCTTGGCAATGAGGGGCGCTAGCCAGAGAGAAGCGCGGAGGGGTTTGGCGGGCGCTTCGCGCAGGCAGACAGCGTGCTGTGCGAGGGTGGCCGTGCCGGTGTTGGCGGGGCATGAGGGCAAGGTGGTGGACGGCGGCGATGAGAGCAGCGAGGAGGACGGAGGCGTGCGTGAGGAGCAGTTTTGGGCGGTCGAGGTGCTTTTCCAGGGTCTAGCCCTCGAAATTCAACCTGACAAACCAAAATTTCTCTATCAAAATGCCATGACTGCCCAACCATGGTGAGGAGGAGACGGCAGCCCTCCGGCAGTGCGTGCGGCGGTGGCGTTCCACACCCTGGGCCTGCAGCCATTCCAATGGCTTCAATTTGTCTGAATTTGTGTCGCATATATGGTTGCAAGGAGATGCACATGGGCTGCATACAGGTCTGTGGGACTGGACAACGCCAGGTACCTGTCTGGCACTGGCATGACTCAGTTCAGTGTGTGCCTGGAGAATTCCGTGAATCTGTCTGGATGTGTGATCGGTGCTAGCGGTGAGACAGTCCGTGGATCAGGCAGGAAAGGGGAATGCTCCCAGTTGAAGACTGGGGTTGATCACTGCCTAGGCATTCTGACTTGTCTGCACTGTGGCGCTCCGAATGGATCAGGTCCAACACCGATGACGACGATTTGGCACAGTGCTTCAGGCGACAGTGCGCACAGTGGATAAGGCACTAGGAGATAAGGTATTGGTAGATCAGGTATGTGGCGCAGAGGCTGGAGAAGGCACCAGAAGAACATGTTGCGTGAACACCGTGTCAGTTCCTCAGCGCTCCACGTCGTGTCGCGTCGGTAGGCGTTACAGCGCTCACACAAGCATTCCGAGGTTAGATTTACCTGGCCCACTCTGGATTCCCAGTATCGAAGTAGAGTGTGATTACAAGCAAGCACGACATTGGAACCGCAGATGTTGCAGTGTAGGAGTGCACAGGTGTCACAGCACGCAACTTCTGCGGTTCCAATAATAGATTGTGAGTCAGGTGTCATCGTAACGTTATCTCTATGTTGTAGGTGGGCATAGCGCACGCTAGCAGGGCAGGCGCCCACCCAGCTGTGGCTATGGTGGTCTCATATGATCATGCATAAACAAGCACACCACGCTGGCATTAGTGATTCTTTACTTCCTCGTGTGTATCCTGGAAGCTCCGGCGGTTGAATTTCTGCTTATAATGGGTGACTCGCGGGGTAACACGCTTCGTGTTGTAGTATATGCTTGCTTTGCAGTGTGTCTTGCCTGTGGGCCCGTTGCGATGCGTGTAAAACCACCCAGGCATGCCAACCAACAGCTTGTTGGTGATGCTGCCAAATGCACATTTTACAGTCACGACAACCGAAACCGAGCATGCCGCCCGTGCAAGCAACGCATCGTCAAACAAGTCAATCTACCTGGCCACTGCTGCCGTTTCTCCGCTAAAACGGGGAACAGCCTGACCTGGACCCGAATCATACTGCTCCACCAAACAGAAGCGATTTGGTGCCGACAACGTCATCCCCACACATCATGTGGGCTCCGCGAACGTGTCGCTCGAGTCAAAAATTCGCATCGTCGGATCGTCCAATTTCACACCGACCCTCGCAAATCAGAATGAACACACCTATGTCACATACTTCCCATCGCAACGCTTGCGACGCAGTCGACGCAAGTTTGCGGCAACTGATGCCCTCAAACATCATGTACATGCATGGGCATCCGGTTTGCCCACGATGCCCGTTCCGTTCATTAATCATCTTATGCTTGCGCACACTGCACACACGCAGCCAGCCAAAAACCACCCCACCCACCTGTGCAGCCAGCCCGGACAACCCCCTAGAACTCTGCCCTGCCTGCTATCTTGAGGCTCCTGGAGGAGGCCGCGATCATGGCGCTGACACCCTTCTTGGACAGCTTCTCAAACGCATGCATCCTCGTGCTCATGTCCAGCAGTGGTGGTGGCTTCCGCAGCCACGCCAGGCAGAACTTGTAGAACGTGCCGACGTACCACTTATCGCAGGCCTCGATCATGTTGCCGCAGCGGATCGCCGCCTCGTTCAACCGGCCGGCGTCCAGCAGGTCAGAGGCCCACTTGGAGATGTGGATGCTCACCAGCGCAAACGGAAAGCCCTGCACCGGCAGCCGTCCACTCTTTCACCTCCCTTTCACCTCCCTCGCAGCCGCAACATCTCTCGCGCAACATCGCCATGCTGTCTGCGGCGTCGCCCCAACAAACGAGGACCCCCCAACTCGATGAGGGCTCGATGAGGTGCCCGCCCCGTCTCCTCATCGAGCCCACCATTCCAAGGCACTCAGGTACACAAATCAACGCAGCATCGCCGAACGTTGCCGTGCACCGTCTGACGCACAGCTGCAGTTCTGATCTCAAACCCGGTGGGGCTGCATTCGAACCTGACAGACCGCTCATCCACGGTGCTACCAAGCAACATAAACAACACCCGCACCAGCGCGATTGCCGTCCGGCCACTCGAGCCGGCAGGTGCATGAACATGCATGCATGAACCACGGCGACACATGCAGCATCACACGCGAATAGCAGTGCCTCACTACATTGGCAGCGCAGTTGCCAAGACGGGAACGTGTTGCAGGGTTGCAGTGTTGCGGCGAGCGGGAACAGGGGACGTGATGCATGCACGCAAGGAGGAACCACGCTGTGTGTTCCTGTAGAGCGAGGGAAAGGGGGGCCCGAGGCATGCTGCAGCGGCGCGGCAGGGGGGGGGAGGGGCGCACGTTGTCTGCCTGGCTTGCCCGGAAGAGCATGCGTGCGTTCTCTTGGTCATGCACGAACAGCCCGAGCATGTGGACGAGGGACAGGAGGCCGGCACCGCGGAAATCCGTGGCAGGGTCAGAACCCTGGAACCCGAGCCGCTCCCAGTGCGGCCCGAAGCGGCCCGGGCAGGGCGTAAGGGTGCACTGGTGGTAGAGCAGCGAGAGCGCGCGCGAGTGGAGCAGCGCGTCGGGGTCGCACTGCGCCTTGGAGGCCGCCGAGAGGGTGTAGAGGTGTGCAGAGAGCGCGGGGGGGAGGTGCGGCGGCGGCGCGGCCGCACACGTGAGCCGCTGCAGGAGCGTCCGGCGGCTGGACGATGGCGCCACGGCCTACAGATGGGGCCACAGGAATCACCGCGCTTGCTCGCACGAGATGGCACCGGACCGGCTTTGCCTGAGGCATAAGACACAGCCCGGCGACAGGGGGGGCTCTGCGCGCGCCGGGTTGCAGGAAAGCAGCATGAACCAGCAGCAATCGGTGAGGGGGGGTAATGCGGACCCCCGGCGGCGCTGCGTGCGCGTGCGCAGGTGCGTCAACGCCGACACTGCGGCAAGGTGCGGACCATGGCAGACGCGAGCATGCACATCAATCACAGGTGCTCAGTCAGCACGCACTTCGACGTGTGAATCGGCGGGTTCAGCACTGGGAAAGGAAACGAACCCCGAGGTCCAGCGGAGCAGCCCGCGCTTGGGACACAAGGATGTCATGCGCGGCCCCCTTGCATTGCGCCAGGGAGCCCGTCGAGAGCACGTCGCCCTCCTCCACCACATGCGACCGCCGTGTGCCCGAGTCAAGGAGCTTCCCGTTTGCGGCGGTGGCGTCCACCGCTGACACGTTGCTGCCCACAGTGCCGTACGCATCTGCGCCCTGCAGCGCAAGTGCATCGCACCGCCGAGATCCGATGCCGGACAATCCCGTCGGGCCGCTCGGGCCGCCGCCAGCGCCACCCAAGCCCCCCACGCTCGACCCCACCGCACCCAGGCTCTGCTCCGATGACGGAGACTCTGCCGACTGCCCCGCCTTCACAGGGTTTGACACGCCGCCAACGGCCCCAGACTTGTCCACCCCGGGCACTCCGTCTGACGGCCCCTGCTCCTCCACCTCCAGCAATGGCGGATTCCGCGAGGTGCCTCCAGACTTTGACCGCCCGAGGGCTGCCTTTGCTGCATGCACCTCCGCGCTGGCTTCTGCGTACTGGCTCGCGTAGCCCTTCCGGAACGCCTGGAAGTCCCCCGCCACCTGCGTGAGCTCCTGCGGCACATTGTGCACTGCGCGCAGGTCGGAGAAGTCCTCCAGCCACTCCTCTGGACTGCCCTCGCGGCCGGGGGAGTCCCGCCGCGATGATGCGCCCTCTCCGCCTCCCCCCTCCCGGCTTGCGTCGCCGCCGGTGCGCGCGCTGTGCTGCCGTGCGCTCGCAAAGCCGCTACTAGACCCGCTCACCGCCCCCCCGCCGCCGTCCCGTGCTGCATCATACCCGCTGCCCGCCTTCCCCGGGGCCGTCACGACCGTCGCACTACTCGACCGGCTATCCGGCGGCCCGCCCGGCTGCGGCGGCTGCTGCTGCTCCGACCGCCCCGCGTCGCCGGTATCCACCGCCGTCGCCGTCATCCCACTCGCTGTGCCACTCCCTGACTCCGGCTGCGCAAATTGCCGGTGCAGCGCCGCAGCGCCGCGCGGTGCGAGCGTCGACATCGCGACGGACCCCGTCGCGTACGACACCTGCGATTGGGACCAGGCCTCCGGCACCGTCGTCGTCGTGTAGCTGTACGCGACGACCCCCCCGCCGATGCTCGTCGGCGCGCCGTCGTGTGTGTTTGTCGCGTTGGTGAACTCCACCTGTGTCTGCTGGTGAAACACGCTCGAGTCCCCGCACGTGCCGATTGACGCACCGGCCATGTCTATGCTATCCGCTGGCCCGACCCCGGACATCGCCGACAGTGGCCCCGCCCCGAGGCTGCGGGGGGTGCGGGTTGGGACGCCGGTGCTCCCGAGACGGCGCCCTGTGCTAGAGAGCACACCGTTGAGGCGGTAGCCAGACATCGGGCCGTCCCCGCTGCGGGGGCGGGCGTCAGAGTGACTGGAGATGGGGGCAAACACAGCAGATGCGGAGTCGACGGTCGTCGAGTCGAAAGACATCGGCACTCCCTCCGGGGGCATGAGATGCCGGAGGGCCTCCTCCGTGGCCGACAGCGGCGCCTCGCTGCCATTCCAGCCGCTTCCTGCAGCTGCGGCGGCAGCAGCGCGGAGGGCGTCGTTTGCCTCGCCGGCCGGCCGGGTGAGGGCGTTATGAACAAGGCGGGAGACTGGGAGCGCGGAGATCGCAGAGGCCTGGGCCGCCGCGAGCGCGGCGGCCTGCTGGTCGCCACCGTCCATCACACGCTCTTCGTCTATGCGGCCGACACGCCTACGGAGGACGAGGGGAGCCTGGACGGGCTCCTCCGGTCGGAGTTCCACCATCGCCGTACCATGCTCAATGTCCTGCTGAGACGGCGGGTCGCTGCCGCTCATGCTGATGGGCTCCTCGCCTTCCTCAGTGCTTGCCTCAACAACCGCGGGCAAGGGGGCGGCGACATCGGTGACCAGGTGCACTGGGGGTGCTTTCGGAGAGAACCGGGCGTACGTGAACGGTGCTGTGCGTTCGCCTCCCTCGAGGGCGTACGAGAACTCATCATCATCGTCCGCAGGCGAGCCACGGTCACCGTATATGGAGCATCTCAAGTATGCATCGTCCGTGGCATGGTGGTGGACCTGTGCAGTGGGGAAAGGGCGGGGCAATGCTGAGGGGGAGGACTCTGGGGATGGCCGGGGCATGCACGGGCTGCGAGGTATGCGGCTATACAGAGGGTTTCCACTGATTTCGGGTGATTGCAGGTCAAATTGATCTGGCGGAACAGGTGGTCGAGGCAGCTTGGTGGGCGTGCTCCTTAACGAAAGTGGCGGTCCTGCATGCAAGGAAGCGTCTGTCAGTGAGCATGCCCTCGATGCAAACGGCCGCGTAGTCAGCAGCCATTTTGCGTTTACCATCAAAGTCCACAATGCGCTCCTGATGTAACTTGGTTTTGGAATCGTATTGAAGGAAGCTGCGTTCGTCTGGACTTACAAGCGGGACCATGCCGCTGCACCACCTTTCATGGGCCACTTGCCAGAAGTCATGGGAAATATAAGCAGAAATGTTTGGAGGGCGTACCAGGAGGTGGCGCCGCTTCAAGCATTGTGTGCATGCCCGTCGACGTCCCAGGATCGTAACGGATGCTACCCAGGCCACGTTGAGCGTCGGTGAGGGTCTGCAGATGTCAGATTATGACTTTAAATATATCAGAGTACGGATGAGAACTGGTCGGAGCGAAGCAGCTCCAAACAATACTGGATCGGTGGCCTCGTGCGGGCGTGCAACGTCCAGGCGCTATCGCTTAATCAGACATGCAAAGTGACAGTGCTGGTTCTGAAAGCGTCCAGCGCATCTTGTTGGAGTCGCCGTCAGATGGCTCTGACACTTAGCGAACCAAGTCCAGTCTCACGACTGGAAGCCTGCAGGTGGTCGAACGCCGACTTCAACCCGGTTCCCAACGCGTGGATTGGGTGCTGCAATGTTTATTGATAGCATTCACTCATTTTTAACCAGATTCAACGCATGGGGTTACATTTCGACACGAACGAGATGCCCGAGCGTGCAAGTTCACGGCCCCTTCATCGCATTGTGATGCAAGCGTCATCCGCCCGCTCAGCAGTGAGGCAAGATCGCCATGTTGTGCACTCGCTAAGACAAATAACTGCACTTGAAAACTACCAGCACACCTCTAACATTCTAAGAGCGCTGTTCATCGAACAAGGTTTGCCGCATGTGTGTTTGCAGGTGTGTCAGACATTCTGGCCATGAGAACGCTCCGTGTGCGACAGTGACAAGAGGTACGTCATTGACAGACATGGACGTGCGCTCGAACGGTTCACATTGGGTAAGGCGCGATTGAAGCGCGACTCGTCAATGACTATATACAAGTACCACGGTGCGTCCACGTGATGGTATCTCATTGTCAGCGTTCAAGTTCGTCTCCCTGGACAGGATGCCGCAACACCGCGTATCTTGTGCCGCATGCGTGCGCTTACTGCCCGTCGCTCCGCTGCGTCGCGCACAACCTATGCATGCGACGGTCAACCAAGTTGCTGGACCGGCCAGGACAACTGTCCGTCGAAAAGACAACGGGGATAGAATCGTACATTTTGCAGCAGTTATGAGTTGCTGTCTGTTATTATACTATGAATCAAGCGTCTGGCGAACTTCGACTGGCGAAGAATGCAAGTGCTTCCTTTGGCTAGGATAATCGCTTGGGAAAGAAATGCGCCCACCTTCAGATCATGCACAGATCAGCAAAGGAATGTTGTAGGCAAGGCACCTGTTCCGGTGTTCACCGTTTGTCAATGGTAATCAGCGTATGTCAATGGTAATCAGGCCGCGACGTCCGTCTTATGAGGCCAACGGTGGCGCAGGGGGTATTGGCGTTTAAACGGGTGCAGCACGCGTACACCGTCGCAAACGTACAAGCTTTCGTCTCTCATCTAAAGCTACCCAACCCAGATTAGAAATCAACGCTATCTGTCATTCTCATTTGTAATCCTGATTTACAAGAGCACGGGAAACCGGGTGCTGGTCTACTCAAATCACAAGACTGAAGAGAACGCTAGACCTGAGTACATTATCGTTGCGTACATCTTCAAACAAGTGCTTCGATGAGCTTTGATATTGATGATGACCTGATTGACGATGCGTGCGAGCTTGAACTGGAGCAGCATGGCGCTGAGGCTATGTTGCCTGACGACGAAGACCTGGCAGATGAACCTGGCGTGCTCAGAACTGCAGACACGCAGCCAGTTTCGCAGGTTCTTCCTCACCAATCAGCTCATGTGGCGCATTATGGGAGATCCTCGGGGTCGCAATCAGCACAGCCAGTTGTTCACTCGACAACGCCGTTGTCCCGGGCGTACGGACAGTCTCAGACGGAGCAGGTAAGCAGTTATGAAGTATGTGATTCAACATGACAAGGACTAGGGTGGACGGCATATTCGTGAAGTGCTGTTCGGTGCAGCAGAACTGTGCCAGAACACCTCAAGCCATCGGTGGCCAGAGCACACAGGTCTCCGCACGTACCATCAAGACAATAGATCTTGCTGCTGAGCTTATGGCCATGGCATCAACGGGAGATCCTTTGACCTCTCAGGGCCAGGCGTCAGAAGTTGGTCCCAAACGTCCACGACAGGAGCTGGAGCTGGACGCAGCTGGGTTGCATGAGGAAACGAAGCCAAAACGAAAATTTCGACCGCTGCCTGCACATGATGCAGCCATGTTTACCACACCCGCTCACGTGAAGCACGAGAAGTGCAAGCAGATTGATGAGCTCAGGAGAGCCCACAGGCCACAGGTGTGCATCACGCCCAGCAAGCAGCATCTCTATTCATCCCATGGCCACAAGCACGCGCCCACACGGACGGCTGACTGCTGCGTGTGGCGCAGATCAACAAGTATTCACTCTTACATCCAGACCAACTGTATTGGACTGTAATGGACTGCTGTGGCGCAACAGCACTGCAGATTGCTTGTACACGCCAATTACATGCTTTCGTCGGTTCAAACGTCACACAGAACTCCTGCCGCTTGCGTGTCACCACAGATCCACGAACAATTCAAACTTCACTTAAGTTAGATTCTACCTGCTGTGCACGCCCATGCTCCGCCTGCAGATGTACCCAGCTGCTGTATCGTTGCATCTAATGTGACCATGCAATGCCAGCACGGCGCATGCTTGCTCCGCTCCAAAGCATTGACAGCTGCCACATCGTCGACGTGCCATGCAGGTGCACCAGAACACTGTGTTCCACAGTCTGCGAGCTGCCCAGGCTGGTGGGACGAGGTGCATGCTCGTCCCAGGAGAGCGTTCAACGGATGCCGTTTACTGCCGGATGCGGCCGCTGCATAAGCCGCCCGCATGGTGGCAACCTGCAGCTGCTGCCAACTCAAGGGAAGACTTGCTGGGAGTCCCGATCCAGGATATGCTCCACGTACGCATATTGCCTTCGGCCTGACTGTGCCTGTGGTGTGTAGCCAGCACAGGTTTACGTCCATCCAAGCCGCCATGCATGCGTTTCAGTCGGGCACAAACAAAGTCGGACCGAGGCACGAGTTGGGTGGAGGAATGGCCGAGGTATCACAATCGGTGTTTGTCTGCGGATTCTTGTTTATCAAGGTACAGTTGGAGCAGCGGAATGCCCGAGGTATCGACAGTCCATATCAGTCCGAGGGGTTTCATGTGTGCGTGGAACGCACCTCAGCAGTCGTCGTGGCTGGCCCAGCAACGATGCCTCCTGGTGCACAGCTCAGCTGTGTCCTGGCTCTGCTGCATGGCGCCCCCCCCTACTGCCCTTGGCGTGGGGCATCCCTCGGCTCATGTCTTGCACTTGTCCGACCCTCCCAGTAGGGGTGCCATGGCCGATGCCCGTTTGGGTTTGGCGTGATGCCCGATGCCTTTTGGTTCTATTCTTTGTAGGGCTGTGCACCGAACTCCATCACCTGTGAAATGACTCGGATGCACCACTAGAGTCAACGAGGCCACAGGGCACACCTCCTGTGAATCAAAACCCGCCGCATCGAATCTGCTGTCGTCGCGCATGCTGGATGCATGTTCACCTGCACAACAGCCTGGTGGTGTTTCATGGATGTGCATCCATGTGAGGCCGCTCATGTACGCTGTTTTCGAGTCAGATCGGCCGCGGGTGTTCAGGAGATTGAAGGCGAGCAGCTCGCAAAGGCGCATGCTAAGCTGGAGGCTCTGCGAGCTGGGCTCAACTCAGAGACCAGCTCTGACGATGAGGACGCCCCTGGACGAGATGCTGGTGCGGAGCCGCAGGAGCAGCAGCAGCTGTGGGTTGACGCTCACGCCCCGCGGTCGTACCTGCAGCTCCTCTCTGCAGAGACTGTGAACGCACGGGTGCTGGCGTGGCTGAAGTCGTGGGACGCTGTTGTCTTTGGCAAACAAAAGAAGGCGCCGGCAGAAGGGGCACTGCTAACTAGCAGAGGTGTGCACGGAAAGCTTGACCCCCGTGTCTCATGTGAGCGCGCCTCTGCAGCTGTGGTACTCATACGACGGCCTCTGGCCGACCTCGTGCCCAAGCGCACGTTCAACCACTAGAACAGTATTTACCGTGCTTGAAGTTGGGAGAGGGTTCGGGCTCGGGTCAGGTTGCCCCACCCAGCAGATCTTCAATGTCACTGTGCTCCAGTGATGCTGGTGTGTCATGGTCTCCCAACCTTTCTTGGCTGCAAGCTCACCTGTGCATCATCATGTAAGACCCGATGAGCGCACAGTGTGAACAGATTGTGTGTCCCAGCTGTTTCAGCAATTTCGGATTCCCCTGGCTGTGTGATCTAGATCCAGCACATGTGTCTCATGCTGCAGTGCTCACCAGACGCTTTGAGATTGATCTGTCATGTGCCACTGGGGTTGGCAACAGATCTGAGCTCCAGCCAGCTGCTGCTTGGAACGAGGGTTCATGTTGTGTGGGGAACGATGGAAACAGATGGGGTGTGAGTGGCACTTATCCTGCTGACCCGACCTGATCAAACATTTATTCACAAGCTTTGTGGTCATGTAAATCCTTGCAATGTGGCAAACTTCCATTCCAGACTCAACCAAGCATGCTGTCAATCCAGTGATTGGTACTGAGATGGTAGTCTTGCTCAGTGATAATGTATGTGGTGCCATGCAGTCATCAGGGCAGCCACAGCCAGTGAGGATCAAAGGCCACAGTGCAAAGGGATCCTGATCTCTGGCCCACCAGGTGCGTGCCCTGCTTGTTCTGCTCCAGTGCGTGATGCCAGCCTGCAGGTGCTATGCCAGGCTGGCATGAGAGTTTCTTCACATCTTACAAATGAGTCTGGCAGTGCCAGAGAGTCCTGAGACACATCTATTTCAGTCAAGTCTGGAGCAGACCCTGTGACGCAGTGCCATGGTAGGAAAATGTTGCATACAAGGTTGCCATGTGGAACCTGGCACCCAACAGATTACAGCTTGCATGCATAATCCCACACTGGCATGTTGTAAAGGCAGCCACAACGTGGGCTCAGTTCTGATGTGAGCATCTGCTGTCACTTAATAATGCTGATGGTGCCAATTGTGCCAGAGCAGCACAGCTGAAACTACCAACCATCATCATGATCACATCAGTATGTCACCAGGTGCACAAGATCTTAACCTCATATTGGAAGATACACAAGATCCACTTGATCAGATCCATGCACGTGACAGTCCATCATAGATGCAGCTTCAGTGGACAGACGTGCTCCAGCAGCCATGTTGCATACGTTGGCATTGCTCCAGCCACAGCAGCTGTTTTGCACACGTTCAAAGTGCATCCCCGCGCCACATTGTGGCACTGAGCTGGTTCTGAAACCGTGCTCACAGCCCGGACCCTTGTGTGAAGCTGCCACAATGAGGATGGTAATGCGTGACGACATCGGGGTTGTGTGTGTTGGCCACTGATCAGGGGCCAGTGAACTCGCTGACATTTGCCTGTTTCTCCATCATGGCCGGTCTGAGTGCAGGCGTGGGCAAGACCACGCTCGCGCACGTGGCCGCCCGGCACTGTGGCTACCGGGTCGTCGAGATCAATGCGTCCGACGAGCGCTCCCGCGGCGCCCTCCTTTCGGCCGCCGCAGCCGCCGTGCAGATGCAGCCCGTGCTCGGCGACCGGCGGCCGAACTGCCTCGTGATCGACGAGATCGACGGCGCGCTCGGGGGCAGCGCCGGCCGCGCCGGCGGCGGCGCCGTGGCCGCGATCGCCGAGATCATCCGCACGGGGCGCGTGAGCGTCAAGGACGGAGAGGGCGGCGGCGGCGGCAAGCGCGGGTCTGTGCCACTGCTGCGGCCGGTGATCTGCATCTGCAACGACCTGTACACGCCGGCTTTGCGGCCGCTGCGGGAGGTGGCTGAGGTGCTCCAAGTTGGGGCTCCTGAGGACCGCATGCTGCGTGCGCGGCTGCGGGAGGTGTGCCGGCGGGAGCGCGCCAATGTGCAAGAAGACGTGCGACTCTGAACTTTAGCTCTGGGCTCCACATGTGACGCTTGTGGACATCTGCTGGGGCGCACCCCCGTGAATTTGCCTTAAAAGCTCGTATGTTGCCCACGCAATCAACTTCAATGGAGTGTGCAGCCATGATCTCGTTACATGGCCAGGCAACACGCGGCCGACCCTGAGGATGTAGATACAGCTGTCAATGCGAATTCCAGCACACAGTCATGCTGAGGAGCCTGTGCGCCTCGTGCTGACTGTGTACTGAGCACTGCATGATGCGCGAAGCCGGTGGGCGTGTTTGCGCTTCCACCCGGTTGCCTTCACGGTACAACTCTTTGCTGTTGCCGTGTCTCCGCTGGGGACGTGCATGCTTCCTCCCATTGGTGTGCGACTTGTCCTCGCCTGCCTTTTGCGCCTACCCGGTTCGCATCAGCCGCATCAAGTTCAACAATCAAACATCAGCCGGCCGATTCGGGCCGTGTGACATGGTGGTGAGGGCAGGGTGGTGGCGCAGGCGCTCAAGCGGATGGCGGGGAAGGCCGCCGGGGACATCCGCAGCTGCCTCAACACGCTGCAACTGCTCGTGGCGCGGCACGGCCGGGTGTCCGGCGCGCACGTCGCCAGCGCGGCCGTCGGCGAGAAGGACATGACGGCCGCGCCGTTCGAGGTGTGGGAGCAGCTGCTCTCGACGCGGCGGCCGCGGCACGACGACATGCTGCGCTGCCTCATGGCCTTCGGGGAGCACGACCTGGTGCGATTTGACAGCGTGGCTGCTCGCATTCCCATACTGTGCGTGAAACAGTGCATTCGAGCGTACCGCGCTGGGGCGCCGGTGCACTGTTCTCGAGGGGCGGGCAGGGCACGAGCACAATCCGGCGCATCTCCCCTGGGGAATGGTCGGCGAACGTTTAGGGCAGTGCATGCTTCGTGTTTGCCGCTTGGCGTTGAAGGCCTCCCATGGTGTGGTGGATCAGTGGTGTGTGCATGCATGCAGATCATGCGTGGCGTGCACGAGAACATGCTGGATCTGCCGTACATGGACCAGGACCTGGAGCGCACGGCGGCCATGGCCGACTGGCTGGGTGACTTTGACCTCTGGCAGCGGCGATGCATGCGCAACATGCAGTTTGACCTCATGCCGCTGCTCCCGGTCGCCGTGCTCGCCTGTGCAAACTTGTGCCGCGGTGCGCCCCGGGGCCTCGCCGGTGGCTCCTCACCTGTGCTGCTTCGTCGACAATGAGTGATGGCATGTACCTGTGCCGTGCAGTTCACACCCGCGTGCGGCTGCGCTGGCCGAAGCACGCGCCGGCGGTCGCGAAGCGGTGCGCCGCGGCACGGGCGACCGTCACGGACTGGACCGCGGCCCTGCCGCCGCGCTGCGCCACGTTCTCGCTGTCGTACGCCGCGCTGCTGCTCGCGCCCGCCGTCGCGGCGGTGCTGTCGCCGCCCCCGGACACCCTGAACGGCCTGCTGCTCGGCACCGGCCCTGCGGACGCGACGGAGCGGCTTGTCCAGTTGATGCTAGACTACGGGATCGTGTATGACCTCGGACGGGGGGGTGTGGGCTCGCACGCCGGGTTTGCCCTTGACACCGCAGCCGACACGGGTGCGCAGCCCCACCACAACCCAGATAGCCGTGCACGTGATCTGCAGCAACGTCGAACCGACGATCCAGTTCAGGCATCACGTTACATTGACACCAATCACAGCATCGCTAATTGTGGATGCGGACCCATGTGCATTTTCCTGGCATGTGCTGTCTTGCAGGGGTGCTTCTCATGTGCTGTTTTGGCGTATCTCACAGCACGTGGGGCAATCTGTTGGGTTGTCTAGGGAAGTTTTGAGGGGACTGGTAGTGGTTTGGGGGGCTGGCAATGCACATTTGAGTCGCTGCTTGTGGTGGGGACGTGAAGGCAAGGAGGAAGCTGGACCATTGCTTGCACGCATGGCCTGGAAGTATGCACGTTTGGCGCAGCGAGCTGGGTGCGCGTGTGTTCTCCTCGGTTTGCCCATCTCCCATTCGCACCTTATCAAAAGACACTGGCGAGTGAGAGAGCCGAGCATGCAGGGACGCCGTTGAAGCCACCAATTCATGCGCTGCATGCATATGAAATGGAGGCGCCGAACGCCCGAACCACGCTGTCGGAGGCACTGCGGACGGTGCTGCTGCACAAGCGGCAGCTGCAGGAGGCGCGGCGCCTCGAGCTGCGGCTCGAAGAGAAGGCCGCGGCGCTCCGAAGGCAGCAGGGAGAGGGTGGCCGCGGCGGCGCCCCCGCCGCAGCGGTGCCGGCGACGGCCGCACGTGTGCGCGCGATGTTCGGCTTGAGTCCTCTGCCTGCGGATGCCGCTGGACACCCTGCCGCGCCTGACGCGCTCGGCAGCTCCGCAGGGGCCGGGGGCATGCCAAGTCAGGACTGCGGCGGCGCCTCAGCGCAGCAGGGGGGGGGGTCTGGTCGGCGGTCTGAAGTGAGGGGCGCCGTGGGCAGCGCGGGTGCGATGCTCAGGGCAGCGAGGGCGCCGAAGGCCGCAGGAGGGGGGAACTGGCTGACGACGATGGGGAGCAAGTCGAAGAAGGCAAAGCAGCGGCGGGTGCTCGTGGGGGATGGCGAGGTGCTCAACCTCCCAGACGGCGTGTCGGCGTCGCAGACAACCGGCAAGCTGCATTTTCCGGTTACATTCAAGTTTCATGAGGTGCGCGCGTGATGGGCCTGCTGGACAGAAGGATGGTGTGGCCATGTAGCACACGGGTCAGCAGAAACTGGTTGTGAGGGGCCTGTCGTCTCTGGGTCAGACACATGGATGGGGTCCGGTGCAGTGCCCCTGGTGGCACACATGCCTGGCGGAATCATCACTAAGCACCTCCCCGTGCGTCTCGTGATGTGCCAGTCATCGCGGCAGGCCAGGCTGCAATTTGAACACTTGGCAGGTTTCACTTTTCTTTCATGTTGTTTTGTGCCACGAAACAGTCCATCTTCACGGAAGCCGTGCTGAGTGCGACGTGGTCATGGCTTGACATCAGTTACCATTCGTCGAGGCGCTGTGCTTTATCCCTGTTTTTTCATCAGCCGCCCCTGCCTGAATAGTTGCTGTGGCCGTGGCCTTGCTTTGCATGATACAGGACATTGTACAATGTTGTTGTTTCAGATACTGTTGCTATACTTGCACCTCCTATGATCCTGCCGCCTCAAGGGCAGAGCTGACTCATGCAGATCTGCAGGATGCAGCGTACCAGTGCATCATACCCGCGAGACGAATTGCAATACACCAGTCAGTGAATTTTCAGATTGTGGTCCTTGAGCCACGCCCGTGTGCAGGGTTATACCAATGCTGTCAAGAGGCCACTGCAAATTCGAGACATCTTCCCGACGACCAAGTAACCTCTAGCCATTAGTCAGACATGCTGCTGACTGGGCATATTGTAATGTTTCATTCTTTCACACGGTTGCTTCCTTGACTGATTACGTCGCGTTGGCGACTTGACAAGCCTTCACAATTCCCTTGCTGTGTGTCTGCCCATATGTTCCAGCCCTGTTTCTGCGCACATGCCAGTCCATACCAAGCAGCACGACTACTACCATGATGGGAAGCGGAGTCCATCCATCGATGCTGCTGCTTGCGCCAACATACTATTTACTGGCGGTCAGGTTTCTGATTGTGATGGGTATGACTTGCCACAGCACCCTCTGCCAAAACCATCCAGTGGTTACCATGTCCAGCCACTGGGTGCAGCCTGTGGTTGCACTACCGTCCGTGCCCGCTTTCGTACTCTTGCATGTTGCAACTTTGCCTGCTTCACAGCGTGATTCAAAGTTGGTCCACTTGATTGAGTCACCCTTCAACATTCAACGTCCTACCGAACAGTTCATATACCACAGTAGCAATTTGAAGCCATGAGGGGCAAGTACATGTGTCACTACGCATGCTTCTCTTCATTCATCGCTCGGGTCTTTTGTGTAATCTCCGACCATCTTCGTGAAGTTGGCATGCTTTCCAAATGTCGTTGATCCATGTGGCCGGGAACCATAATGCTCCACATTGTAGCGCTGCTGAGCTAAAGAACTACTGTAAACTGTGATGGGCACATCTCTGCTAAGCTCAGGCTGCGTTTGTGGCATGGGCTGCTTGCCATGCGCAAACCGATCTGCTGCATCTCGAGTCAGGCACCTTGTTTCCGCCAGAAAGTTTGCGTCTCGGTTCACAGGGCCCCCATCCATGGTCTTCATTTGAACCTTGCCAATCCTGTACAACACTTTCCTGAGAAGTTGGATACGCTACCTGTACATATGCAATTGAAACATGCTACAGCGTAACGCAGCTAAGATGATGCAGGTGTGGCTTTCCGCTACTGGATGGGCCAAGCCCCAACAAATGTTACCCCTGGCTGCAGCATCAAGCACATTGGAATTGACTTTATCCAGCCTCCACGCCTAAACAGAAGATGGCCATACCGCAGCTGTGATGTGTCATGCTTCACGAAGGTCGTCTGGTAGGTAGAGCATAGCTCTCGTTCAACACCTGGAGGCTGTGGAACCATAGTTTGAGCAACTGCAGCAAGCTGAGCCATTTCAGCTGCTTCCCGTGGACCTGCTGCAGAGTCCGCAGTATAAGTAAGAAGATCGCCTAGTCGCTGTGATGGAGGTTGGTAGACAACTGTTGATGTGGGAAGCCATTCTGCCGACAGCTGCATGCTGAAGGAATCTCTGAGTGCTGCTTGCTACTATCCTTCACAAAAAGCAGTGTTTCCTTTACCAGTAGGAGGAGGACATACGTATTGTTCATCGTGCTCAAGAGTTCTGGGTAGTGTGTCTTGCTTCGTCTTGGCTTGCTTGTGTACATGTTCGGGGTACACCGATGTAGGCTTTTTGGAGACATTTTCGCATACACTCTTCAACCGGTGAATTCCTGTTCGCGAGGCCAGCGTTCTTTCCTGAACGGGTGGTGCAATTTCAGACTCGGGCAAGTTGTGAGCCAGCCTACGCGGGAATCACTGTCTTGAAGATGCGTCTGTTCGCGTACCTCTACCCAATTTCCTATTAACGTCGGAACTTCCCCATCGGTCTTATTATATGCCACGAATGGCGTGGCCTCTTGTGTGTTGTGCATTACACCTTGATCTGTCAGCGAGTCAAGAGGCCGTGTACACAGGACCTGGCATCTTCAAAGCACGCCCCACATGACGAGAAACACTGGTGTGAAGCATGGTTCTTGGTTGTTGCATCTCATCCTATGCATACAACAGATCAAACAACATATTTATTTCGCGATTGGTCACAGCATGTCACAGCGACTGCACCTCATCGCCACAGCCCATGAGCCCGTCTGACGTGGGCTCTATGAGACTGTGTGAGCCAGGTCGATTTTCACCACAAAAGCGTTACTAAGACGTAACGTACCGCCATGGTTTTCACCCGGCATAGTGGAACTGCAGGACATTTTTCGTATATAAGCCATTTTTTGGTGGCACCGGTCACAATTGGCCGATAGCCTCCGGCGGTTAGGCGAAATAATCGTTAGCCAGTATCACACTTAAGTCGCCTTAGAGTTGCAGATCGCAGTGTGTACCGGTAACTTGGAAGCAGTTGTACCGTGTTTACGACTTTCTGTCGTACCTGAGGCCACCGCTTCCATATGAATGAAAGACACCACGAACTCGTGTCCTTAAAGAGTGTCTTGCTGGCTGCTCAAGCGTTTCGCGATGATAGGTTCAGCGAATCTGCAGGCGACGCACTGATGAAGTCTATGCAAGCGGCACTCGTGGAGCAACGGCAGCGTTATGACAAGTTTGTTCATGCGAGAACATCAAAGGTGCGACACGAGGAGACAGTCTCTAGATTTACATTGTCCCATGGTAACTGACGAGACGTACTGCTGCCACAGGAGCGTGAGCTAGAAACATCAATAGACAGCCTCAGGCAGCTCAGAGTTGAATTGGCCGGCCGGAACCCAGACAAGGCTTGCCAAAAGAAATTGCATACGGACCGCAATACGTATGTGCAGGGACTGGCGAAGCTGCGAGAGGCGCAATCTGTTGAGCAGATGTACCGCTCTCTCTTGCTGCAGCTTGACACTGATCATGATGTCACACGAAAGGATCTTGCTGATATGGATTTGGCTTGCAACAAAGTGGAAAAAAATATGATGCAGCTCCAACAGCAGCTCAAGCAACGCAGTGCACAACACGCAGCTGCCCTGGAGCATCACAGTCACCTGTCACAGTCACTGCATGTGGCCAAGAAGCAAGCTGACAGTGCTCTCACGGGGCTTCAACAGGCCATTCTGCAGCAAAGCGGATACGAGGGAAACCAAACCGTAGCTGATCAACCATGCACTGTGAGATCCTGTTGCCATCTTGAGAACATAATGCCAATGTAGTCCAGCATTTCTGGTGTCTGTCATCTGTGTCTTACTGTTCTGGGACTGTTACGGCTGGATTGGTTGACTGTACCAAACACTTGTTGCATGGTACTAAATCTGGCCTGTTGCAAAAACTTACCAACTGAGGTTATACAGCTAGAAGCAGCACTGGCTGATGCTGAACATGGAGAAGCGCAACTCAGCACTCTATTCCAGCGAGTGCACCGTCGCCTGGAACCAAAAGAGCCTGACCCACCTCTTTCCACCAGTGCCAGACCAAACGGCATGAGTAACTGTAGCAGTGGGGCGACCACGGCGAATGGAGAGGTGGAAAACAGCAGAGCTCCATCACTGTATGCACCAGGTGGCGAGGGTTCCACAGCCGTCAGCTGTACTGGGCAGGACGCTCTTGCCCTGGGCATTCCTGCATCTGATGGCAAGAACTGCACCCAATCTTCTGCTGACCATGCTGATGCTGACGCACAAGACCTGTCCAAAGATGTGCTGCCAGCATCAGCAGGCTGTGACGTTCAAGCCATCTCTGCAAGTAGGAATGGGCTCGCTGGTGTGTGGTTGGGCCTGACCGAGTCACATGCAGGTGACCAGGTGCTGTCCGGGTCTGGTGATGCCACGTCAAGGGCTGGAAGTGGAGTTTTGGCTCAGAGTAGCAGTGATAGGATTGTGCCACAGCCAGGCAGTGACAGGTCCAACGGCGACATTGGCTCTGCAAAGACCAATGGCTGTAGCCACGACCAGGCCGATGATATTTGTGAGGTTGACGAGGACGGGGGCAGTCGAGCAGCAGGTGATGGAGAATATGTGGATGATGTAGAGGTCACTCAGGAGGAGCTGATGGAAGGTTGGGGAATTGTTGAGCGCTGTCTTCCTGGGATTGATGCGCTGGCTGGTGTTGTCTGCGGTGGTGAGGTGGAAAAGGTGTCGCATGTAGCAATGATTGTAGCCAGGGCACAGGAAGAGATGATGGTGGTGCTGCAGCAGTGGATTGCAACAGGACAAGCTGAGCTGGCGTGGCATGGGGAAGGCGCATTGCATCAATAAAGCATTTCGGCATAAGAGAGAAGCGAGTGTATCAGCGCTTCTCACTTCTGGTGTGTGAGTAGGTAAATAGACAGGCTCTTACGCATGCTGGAAGCAGAGTTGAGCAGAGCCCTTCTGTTGACCACTCCGTCAGCCGTAGGTGACTTGATATTCTCCTTGCCTATCTTTACAGTTGCTTGTCAGACTGGCATGTGATCATTTTGTATAGCAGCAGGGCAGGTGTTTGTGGACTTGCTTGTATGGATCGGTTGCGATGAATAGCGAGATGGGAAATTCACCTAGCACATGTCCTTGTAGACAGTTGCACCTGTGACTGACAGAAAACTGCACTGCTGTCAGCAAGCTGTATGGCCAAAGGTTACTGAACAAATGAAAATCGCATTGCAACACCGCCTGGGAATTTCAAAGTGATGATTCTTGAATTACACAAATTCTTGCCTGGGTTGTGGACTCACAGATCCTAATCACTACTCGCACACAAATGGTCGTATTGACCATCAGGGCACATATCTTATTAGTATGTGAGTGTGAGTACGGTGCATGTGCGAGACTGCAGAAAGAAGACCTGTCATCTGATGTTCCAGTAGTGTTGCACCAGCTGTATATCATGTGTCAACAGTGATGACATGTAAAATTCCATAGAGTATTTTTCCGATGCTCCACTTCAATTCCAACTTCATGGGGCGTGTGTCTCTGTGGTATGGCACAGCTGAACAGGTATTATATTTCACAAACATGTCAGCACATGTTAGGATAATTGATACATGTACACTACGGGGGGGGGGGGGGGGCGGGGTAGTGAACACCAAAAAATCACAAACATGTTTCATTGATACGAATGGAAAAGTCTCACGAATTGTATTTTCCTTAGCGATCCACATTCACCTGGCTGAATGCCAGGGATGTATGCAGGGGGTGTATGATCGGTTGCTACTGAATTACATTACTGGAAACATCTGAGTGCTAAACTGAACACCATGCAACGCATCAATCTGAATCACACTCTTCAAATGCTACATATCATCGTTGGCCATAATTAACATCCAAGGCCATGGACGGCCTTGGTAATAAGATATCTATGAATGCAAATATGCTGAAGCAAACAAGAGATACATGCAGGCTGTGTATCTCCCACCTGCTTCGTACTGGCACAAAAAAGCACTAAGATGTGCTTGTACCTCCCCTCTAAAACGATTAGCCTCTACACCGGTACGATCCGGTTGGACTGCCTGCGCTTCAGGCGCTGTATTGGTGCAGCTAGAGCACCAGCCCTGGCACTGATGTGTCGGTAGAGCTTGCGGAAGTGGCTACTACCAGATGCGTGGCGTGCAGGCCTGAGCTGGAGGACCGGACGTCTCTCTACTTCCGTGTAGGTTAACCTGCCTCTGGCTGCGGTGTGCGATGCAGAAGTGACCTGTGATGATTCAGGGGCTGCGTTAGTGCCATGGTGGGTGACACCAAAAGAGGTGTCGGGCTCTGGAGTACGTGGAAGAGGGGAACGAGACTGTAGGAGGGCGGGACGTGATGAAACATGCTCCACTAGATGTGGCTCTAAGTAATCTGTCCCCACCTGATGTTCGTCGCTGCACTGCATACCATCAACGTGGCCAGGCCCACTCTGGCAGAGCCGCGCCTCCAGCTGCGGCCTCTCAGCAATGGCAGGCAGATCCTCCATGCGAAGACTCAGCAGCAATGCTTCAGAGTCTAACGTGCTGGTGGTGCTGTCACTGTCTGTGGAGATGGGCGCGGAGGTGGGGACGTCGAGGCCTTCACCGACGAATTCGAGGGAGGTGGCACTGCAGAGGGCCGATGCAGAGTGCAAAAACTCTGAGGAGGGCGAGGTTGACACTGAGGTCTCAGATTGAACAGCCAAAGGTGCAATTCGATGATCATCCTGCAGATGGAAACAATTGAAGTGGTGTTTTTGTGGAGAGTATGGTGTTTGGGATGCTTGGTGTGATGCGTTCATCCGTCAAAAGCACTTCAAATGTGCACCTCGTATGTCAGCAGCCGTGCAGTTCAGATGTCAGCAATTGACACAACACAGCGAACAGTCCATGGACACATATGGAATGAACACAGCTTTGCCCAGGTCTGATGCATACCTCCCCCATGATGGTCGGAGCTGTTATACACATCTGACAAGCTCCCTGAAAGAACAAGAATCTGTCAACGCCCTGGTCACATGCCACTACTATCGTCTACGATGACTGGAATAGCGCAAGGAATGCACACGGCACCGTCCACGTGAGGAAGCACACGTATGGTCCAGGTCAGGACACTGACATTAATTAACTCCACACATACATTTATATATACATCGGGAGATCGCAAGAAGCACACAGCATGATTTAACAGCGCTTCACATCCAGAGAGTTTTACCTGCTGCCCAGGTGATCGGGAATCGTCATCGTCTCCTCTATCAACCAGCTCATCGACTCCTTGTTCATCGTCAGATTCCGACTGCAAATGTGGAACTTCTTGTTGCTACAATCAATTTCTGGTGCCGTGTCCAGTATGTCATCAGGCCGCGACACTGTCAGCAAGATCAAGTCGGATACTCCATACGCACCAGGTCAGAGTCAAAATCCATCAGCATTGCACTCATCGACAAACATTGGACTACTTGTTCAGGATTCCACATCTCTGAGCGGCGACTGTCTGCCTTCACGAAGCTCATCAAAGCAGCACAAGGCGGTGATGCGACCTGCGAGCACAATTCACAGGTGAAATAGCTTCATGATGTGCCCACGTTTGGCTGAAGATTGAATGCTGCTGAATTTGGGCTGCGCGGGGGACATGGGCGCTGTACACGCTGAGATGTGCTGTGTAGCGGAAGCTCCGCGTCATTCAACAACATTTAAAGATTGCTCGATGCAGACCTTGAACGAATCTGTCAGAGCTGCTGTCGTCGCGAAAGGGTTTTCCGGAGGCAGCATTAGCGTTGTTTCGTCTTCCGAATCAACCTCTGAGCCGTCACACTGTAAGCCAGCGGAATATACCTGATTGCGTTGCACAGATCTCATTATGGCATCAGGCACGTTCGATACTGGAAATTAGGGATGCAACGATGGCTACAACGTTAAATCTTCCGGAACATTCGCCAGATTAGGGGACACAAACAGTACGTCCACAAGCGCAACTGTGCGTGACAGTGCGGACGTGTCAGGCGTGCGGGCGGTGTGTTTGGCCTGCGATGAGAACACAGGCATGGCACCAGGGGCCATCTGTGGCCATTCATCGCGACTTCGGCCGAGAGCCTCTGCGTCCGAAACCTGAAACGGTCCGCTCCATTGGCCGGCAGGACACACTCTGGCTGCGTGGCCGTGTCTGCCATCTGGTAATACGTGTCGACTGCCATCGGTAAGCACTGACTGCGCCTCGCACCCTCCAAGCAGGTGTGTGGTGCTGTCAGCGATAGCCACGGACACTAGACACGCACCCACAGCATGAGGCCCACAGACCGCTCCAGTCCCTAGGTCAAGCAAGGTCAGTGTTTCCGCGAACGCGAGCTATGGGAATGGCGCCGATGGCGCTGTGCCACAAAGTGCATGACAGGTCACCCAGCTTCCACTGTGGCAGCTGGGGCAGCAGATTTAGTGCCTTGGTTTAGATGGTGCCTTGGTTTAGATGTATGTATGATTACATCGCCGTATCCATAAGATGTGACCCCAGGATACTCTTTCACCACACTCATGTCTGTGTGGCCATGCGTTCCCGAGCAGACACGTCCTGCGTTGCGAGACCGTGCACACATGGCACGCCTGTGGGTCTACAGAATTGATCCGGAATCCGAATAGCGTAGAGTCGAGAACACGTGCCAGTGTGTGAATCATGATTTGCAACCAATGTTGACCACTTCAACTTGACTGTAGCTTCAACGTTACCGCACACCTGACACGTCCAGCAAAGCCCCCGGCCCCAGCGGCTGGACCTACGAGCACATCTCCGCAGCCTCACGTGGCAGCCCGCTTGCAAG